>PVJA010011579.1:0-54373 GCA_004027025.1 Myocastor coypus
TACATACAGTTGTCTTCCAACCAATTATTTATATTGCCAGATGTATGAATGTAAGAGTGGAAGAAGGAAGAAAAAAAATGAAAGAAATATATAAGAAATTAAGAAGACAAAAAGAAAAAACAATTGAAAAAAGGACACAAAGCAAATTAAAGCATTAAGTACTTCTTTCCATAGGCAAGCAGAAAAGCACTGTACAGTGGTTGAGACCATTCTGCTCATAACCGTAGATAAATCTCTTTCTCCTCATCCCCTCTCCTGTCCATCTCAACTCAGTAACTCTTTGCTTTTGAATAAGTTTATCCCCTTTTACCAGTGTCTATTGTATCATTCAGATTCAATTTTTCTTTTTCAGGTTCTCACACTAAGGCAACAATATGATGTTTGCACATGTGGGTCTGATTTATTTCAATGAAAAGTATGCTCTGTGGTTGCATCCATTAACCAATAAATTCCTGCAAAACCATGAATTTTTTGTTTTTGCTTTTTTAAAATTTTAATGAGAAAGAAAAAGCAATGAGACAGTTTCATTACAACAGGTTAGTAAGACAGTTCCAATAATTAATACATTTCATATTGTTGTCTTCATAATAGTTGTTCAGAGTACAAGATACAGACATGATATCTTGTCTATACACTATTAGTACAAATCTTTCTTCTCATTGAACTAAGAGAAAGTAGCTGTATATATAGTTCAATAGTCCATACTAGTAGTGGGTTATCAGGAGAATTGGAAATGTCAGAAGTTGTTGACTTGAGCCTTATACAGCTTAGCATATTAATATGGCTTTACTTTTTATACCTCATACTTAGACCTTTTTTTTTTTGCTGGGTGGTTCACACCTAGATAAAGCAAGACCTAAATATCTAAAAATGTAATTTTTGTATCAGACAAGGTCAGTCAAATTCCCTCAGGATTTATCCTGAAAAGAACTGAAAACATCATATCATAGTTATATTTGGGGCCTGCGTTTATAGCATCACAATTTCTAGTAGCCAAATCTTGGAAACAACCAAAATGCCCATCACCTGAAAAATGGATGAAAAAGATGTACTGTTTTTATACAATGGAGTATTACTCAGCTATAAAGAATAATAAACTCGAAGCCTTCGTATATAAGTGGATGCAACTTGAACATATAAGTAAAATAGTCAGAGTTACATGTGTAAATATAGTACAGTCTCCCTAGGGTAAGATCTCAAAAGAAGAAATCAAAATGGAAAGGTAAAACACAGTTAAATGGAAAGCAAGAAGTTAAGGGTTAAATAACAAAGAGAGCAAGGAGAAAATCTAGGAAACATGGCAGGGGCAAAACTGTGCATTTATGTACATATGATGGTTAAGACAGTGGTCCTAAGAATCTCTAACAGGTTTTTGAAACTAGCAGTTAATTGGTAGAATTCTCAACCTGACTAGCTACATATGCTGATATCCATGAGTAAGCAAGTACACTGAGGATAGCAATGTGTAATACTAAAACCATGCTTGGAATGCCTATCATTCTAATCGTCTAAATGCATACTGCTTCTAATATCATATCCATTATTGCTATAATCTCTCTCTCTCTCTCTCTCTCTCTCTCTCTCTCTCTCTCTCTCTCTCAAGTAAATGTTAGTTTAAAGAAACACAAATTTTGATGCACCTAAAAAGCTATCCTTTAACATCATCAAGTACTCCAGTATTTGCCAAATGGTTTTTCAGGACATATTCAGAAAATCTTGAAAATTATAATTTTTTCCAAAAATAATACCACAGTTACTTTAAATTCAAACACAGAGTAAAGAATCACTATGGCTTTGCTTCCAAGTTACTTTAAACATATTAGAATATTTACTTTTTGTTTCATATCAATTCCTCCGTGATATTAGATAGTTGGTTCTAACATATAAAATCAAAGAAACCATTTCTAACGTGTGTCCAAATGCTTCACATGGCAATCAAAATAGTGTCACATTTCCATGGAACCCATGAACACTTCTGTGCAATATGCATAGTCAACATCCTCACAGCAATTCCCTGAGTCAAATACTGTGTGCCTCTAATCCATCGTATTCTTTAGGCTTGTAAGTCTTTCATTTGCAGGGTTTTTCTATCTACCACCATTACTGCTTCATTCAGTTATTGGGATCTTGGGAAGATGGTGTCATCTTTTTCTCAATGCCCTCAATTTTTGATTCCAATTTTTGTAAATTTTTATCTTCAGCCGTTTTTATTGAACAAATGTTATCTTGTTTCTTTAAGACAGAGATATTTCATGTGAGCAAAATAAATGATGAGTAGTTAAAATAAACATATGCAAATTTATTCTTTGCACTTTTTCATGCATTTAAACTTCTACAAACAGATCATACAAGATTTATATCAATATGTATTTTGTCTCTATGTCAAAACCTTACTTAAGTCACTCAAATGCCTAAAAAAATTGTTTCAATTAAAGATTTCTATATACAGGCTAACAAACTGTTAACTCTTTTCTATACTTCTAATATATTCTTATAGTTACAATACAGATGAAATTTGCAAAGGGAAAGTTAAAAAAATAGACAAAATAGATCATATTTCAATAGCAGCTATTTCTGATATTCTGAGGATGGAAAACCATTCATTTCTCAAGATCTTATAGTGATTATTCTTTTAGTGAAAAAGAAAAGAAACTGGTAAAATCAAAAATTTTCACAGAAATGTTAATGAAAATTATTTCATTAAAAATTAAAAGACATTATTTTTAAAATCAGTGCTACTTTAGGACAAAACAGTAGAAGTTTTGCCAGTAAAAATATAACTATTTCCATTTAAGGAAAACTCAGTTCAATGCCATGTTTTTAGTCTTATAACCCTGAAATTTACTGGGGGAAAGCTGATCCGCTCTTGTTTGATGGCACAAGTGTATGCATATTGGCCTGCATACAATCCAAAGCAGGATTGAACTTGGCTCGGGCTTCACTGAGAACAGGCACAGAACCCAAGCAGACACATCACATGCCACGTCTCAGTGACTGGCTGACTGACAAAGAGAAATCGGGACCACTCCTCCAACATAGACTGCATCACCATTAGGAGACTCTGGCTTCATAGACACAAAGCTTCCACAAGAGAAGCAATGCATTTGGAAAGCTAAGGAGTTCCAGAGGGACAGTGTGGCTAGGCACAGAGCTAAGTCATCTCAGAAGACAAACTCCTTCCCTGCTTATCTTCAGAAACTGACCACACCCATAGCAGTTTTGAGAGTCAGAGTGTTCTCCCTCTAGATTTTCCAACCTGAAGGACTCTACTCATTTGAAAGACTGCAAGCCTTTAAGCAAGGAGCTTCCAAAAACTTAAGATTCCTAAATGTTTCTCTAAAGTATTTCCATCATCGGGGAATGGAGAGCATGAGCTACTGGCTCTCTGAAGTCTCTCAGGTGATTCTAATGATGACCTGTCCAGCAATCAAACACAAGCAACAGAAATGCAGTGTGTTACAGTTCTGCGGGCTCTTAATCTGAAAGTGCAGACTGCACAAGACTATGCTCCCTCTAAGTCATCAGGAAAACCCTTCCTCACCTCTTTCCAGCTGCTGGTGGCTGCTTCCTCATTGTCTGCACTCTTTGGCATGCCTTGATGAGTAATCATTTCTTATATAATTTGGGCACGCATCTCTATTTCTGCTGATAAATTGAGCTCTAGGTTTTTCTGTTTTTTTCACTTTTACCTTGGAGTATTTTATCCACCTGTGTGCTTTGCTAGCTTTTGTTTTCTCCTCATCCTATACTGAAATCTATTTTCACTATTCTATTTATCTTCATCTACGGCTTTATATACTAATACATTCCTAATAATCTTAAATACTTAGTTAAATTATGTACTCTGAATTTCAAACTCATGCCCCTGGCCATAGGTTTCAGAATCTTAAAAGTACATAAGACAGAGCCCTTGTTTCCAACCATTTCCAGCACACTGACACACACACACACACACACACACACACACACACACACACACATTTTTACACATGACCCCATACATATCTCACCCAATATTGCCACTTCCAATGAAAGGACGCCAACTCATTCTGTTATGCATGACATTAGATTATTCCTTCAAAATTAACTAATGCAGAATGACTTCAAGCCCTGGTACATCATAAAAAAGCATTATCATTAGTCACAATCTTAGTTTCTTCAATATTGTGTAAGTTTTATAAGATGAACCACCAGAATACTGAAATAAAATGAATTGAAATTAAATGATCAAGACTTATATTGCACAGGAGGATAAAAGAGGCATTAAATTAAATCCATGCTAAAATAAAAGTATCAGTGCATCTATACAATGGAAGGAATGCATTTCTGCATTCATTGCCCAATATGACAGGTGAGCTATACATTTCATAGCATCATTCAGACATCTCCAACACCTTTTATCTGTATATCATAGTTTCACCGGATATTCCTAATACAGTATAGAAAATAAGACTGTTTTCCCCACGAGAAAAAAAAAATGTTAATTTTCTTTAAGGGGATATTGTGTAAAATAAAACATATACCCATCTATGTGTAAAAAGATGATTATTTTTGTAAATCTTGTAGGATTCCTGTGCCTATAGATATCTCAAGTGAGAGTTTGAGTTCTGTTGTATGCACTAGATTTAATAGCACATATAACTTTCATTTTTAAATTATGCAAATTAGGGCCAACAAGATAGGCCAGTGGACTAAGTGCCTGCATAGGCAAGCACAGGGGCAGGGGTTTGATCCCCCGCACCACATGCGGTACCATTCCCCGCCAGCTCCCCACCAATCTCACTGAAACCAGGTATGGTGCTGCAGTGCTGTAATCCCAACACTGGGAGGCTGAAAACAGGGGAATCACTTCGAGTGCAAGCTGCATAGTGAGATCCTGTACAAAATACATTATAATAGATAGATAGATAGATAGATAGATAGATAGATAGATAGGTAGATTTATGTGAATTACAGTAAGTCCACCCCACACAAAACTACACCCTGAGATAAGGTTCTGCAGCATGTAACCAACTATGAGCTCCCTGATATTAAGAAAGTATCTAATGCTTTTTAAAAATATTGCCTATTTTCCTAAAATCAACACTTGTGAAGATAGTTCTGAGGTGACAGGTGAAGCTAATGCTAGACCACGCATGCAGCTAAGGCTCACTTAAATTTAGTGACAAAAAATTAGTTTACTAAAGGATATGATCAGTCGTTCTTATTAGCTCTAGACTATACACATGTAATAACAGAATGCATATTATCATAAAAACAATTGAAACTTTGGTTTATTACATAAAATCTATTTAAAAATTCTTGAGTGACTTGGATTCTTCATTGGTGACATAAAAATGATTCACTTATTCAAAAAGATTCACCTCACTGTTTTCCATGTAAAGCATGTTTATGCTTTTACTTTGTAAATTTCTTCCAGTAAAGTCAAAGTATGAGTGTAAATCATGGAAAAAATACATTCATTTCCTTAAGGGTAGAAACATAAGAAAATGCAGTGATGGAAGATGAGCACAGTGATGGAAGGAAGAAAGCCGGCAGATTTGGTATTAGGCACATCCCCAGCCCCAAGTACTCACAAATAGTGGTCAACAAAGGTGAGATTACCTTCTGTTGGATACCCTAGGCTCCTTTTCACTGTGGAGAATGGGTGGTGCAGGAGAGGAGAAGTGAACTGGATAATGGGACCAGTAAGCTTAATTGTCAATTTACCTGCATGATGAGACTCATTAAAAGGTGACTGGACCTTGCGGAGTTCTACTCCCCACATGATCCTTCCCCTGATACTCATATATTGACAGGCCATGGGACCCAGTCAGTGGCAGGCTGCTGCACCTTGCCTTTGGCAGTGTGTTTTCTGCTGTCCCACTTCTCCAGGTTCAGAGGTGGCTGCCATAAACTAAGCAGGTTTCCTCTGCAGCACCCTTTGTCATGCTGTTCCTACCTTGGGTGTTCCAAAACTGTGAGCCTAATTAATCCTCTCCTCTAAGTTGCAGGAACTGTTATTTTGTACCAGAAAAAGGAAATCTGACTAACAGGATAATAAAAACCTTTTGTGTGTGTAACTTTTCGAAGGAACTGGTGTTCTATTTAATGATCTCACAGCCAAATTCTTGTCATCAGTTTACAGATTTTTTTTTTCAGCAAATGTGATCAGCAAATGCCATCCACTCTCAACACCTACACTTGTTTACTGCTTCACAGCCTCCATCTTCCCACAGTTGGTAGGAGCAGAGAAAAATATGAAAGGGAGGAAATACAGCTGGTTTCAGCAAAAAAGAGACTAGATTTGGTAAGTAGGGACCCTGCCCCACGGTATCCAAGAGCAGGCTAGGGCTCAGAGTGCTGGTTTGCAAAATACTCAGAAATTTTGTGAGCCAGCTGACACAACCAATATTAAAAATTAAATTATGCAAATAATCTTAAATAAACATTTAAAGCAGAGATAATAAATATTTAAAATATATCCTTTTCTAATTATTGTACATTATTCCATTTTATGCTTTTGTGATTACTTGCAGCTATTTTGTTTGTATGATAGAAACCCTATACACAAAGCATACTTGAAATGGACTAACACAGAAGTATTTACACTAAAAAATTTGAACATAAATCAGGAAGTGAATTATTGCCTATTGAGTATCTAAATTTAACAAAGTGAGAAATATTATAATGCACACATTAAACCCAAAAGTGTGACATACCTGTGACCACCATGTCAATAGTTCAACAGACACTCAGAAATTGATTTTACAGAATTGGGAAGCTATTATTCAATTGAACAAAAATAAATTTGTTCTCTTTAATGGAGTGCTATACACTCTTTATATAAATCATAATGTATGATATAATAATGCAATCTATATGTATATGCTTTGCTTTGTTTTATTAGCCTGTGGATATCAATTGTCACCTCCTCCTCAGACCAGTGAAATGGGTACCTTTCTCAGAGAATAATTTTAAGAGTAAAAGAAATGATTAGGCTAAAATCCTGCATAGACTGGATATATTAAGTGTTATAAATTCAACAAATGTTGCAGCTCTTAAAATACAACAAAGAACTTTCAGATTTTGTAAAAGTGAATACTGTTTATTTTTTGCCTTCAGTATGCTTTAAGTCTATGATATGAGGTATATGCGAATAACAAAATAACTGTAAGTATGTAATATATCATTACAGGAAACAGTGAATGCTATGAGATTAATGGAATATGTGTGATTTTTGTCATAAACAACAAAGAAGACTTCATAGAGAAGATGGAATTGTGCATTTTTATCAGTGGAGGAAGTGCATGGAAAGTGGAAGCATTCTGGATGAAAGGATAAAATCTCAGAGTGTGATTACAAAATATTTCAGTGCAAATTCAGAAAAATCATTGTATTGATAAATTTGCTGCATTAAACATCTAATGTTGTCTCCATGTAAAACTAAAAATTATAACACTATATAGATTAAGCAGCTCATTGTACATATCGATAGCATTGTAGTATCAAGTGTTGATTAAGTAGAGCTTCAATTTCACAATTCATAAGCCATGTCCACTTCTGAAAACCAGCGTGTTTTCCTTTGGCCTTGTCCTTAGTAAAAGAAAAATTCACGTTCAAGTCAATTTTAACATCATTTTCTCAATACAGCTCTGTAAAAGATGCTCCATATATGTTTTTCACAAGACAGAAAGGATTGCACAGCAGATTCCAACCCATGTAGCCACTGATTCCACTTTATAGGTAAATTATGCATGTTTTATATAAATAAAAGTATCAAAAGTGAAGATTTATAGAAGACTCACACCGAGGCAAAGGAAGAGGGAAAGTATTTAAGACCCTTAGGACACAAGGACTAACTAGTAAGCAAAAAGATTTTATTCCTCAGTTAGTGAGTCTTGTAAGAGTTGACATTACTGGATGAAGCTCATTAAAGGTGTTTTCTCTTTGTTAGTCAGAACAAGTTAAACCTTTGTAGTTTGAGAGAAAACAAATGTAAAGCTGTCATGAAAACCAGCAGAGCACCTACAGACTGTGTTAAGTGCAGTGAAATGAGATGTCTGTTAATCTGTCACACACAGAAGGTTTGTAGCCTTGACCTCGACTGACCACAGAATAGACCACAGGATCAATGCAGATTCTGAAGGCATTAACAATACTTGCTCTAAACCGAAAGATCTCTTCCTCCCCTCTGGCTTCTAACTTCCTAGGTCACTCACTCACTCTGCAAGGCGCCACGCCAAAAAAAAAAACAAAAAAAAAACAAAAAAAAACAGCTCCCTCTGTTCTGGCTAATGACAGCTGTCGATCTGTCGTTGCCTGAACAACAACACTTTAAGAAAACCTGAAGAACTGTAGGGTAGGAGTGAAAATGACTGTTCCCAAAAAACGCAGCCCTCCTTCCGGGACTCGGGGGCTCCGCCAGCACTACCCTTCAAGCTGCTGAAGGAACCACCTCACGCTTAACAGAGTTGCGCTGGGGCTCTCACCTCAGAACTTGTGTGTTCCACACACCTTCCAATTAAGCGACCTTACTGGAAGTCATCCTAGGAGAAAGAGCCCCTAGAAAACTTCAGTAGCAGCACCAGGTGGCCAGAGCCTGGAGTCCGACCACCAAGGGGCAGCGCTCTTTCACGGATCGCTCGGCCGAGGCCTCCGCACTACTTGGTGTTATTTCCCCCTAGGGGGGCAGTGAACTCCACAGCATGGGACTGAGTGAGTTTGCGCCCTCCTGAGATGAAGAGCCCCAGTGAGTGTTCCGGGCTGGAGGGCAGAGCGAGCCGAGCTGAGCAGCGGGAAGGTGGGGACCGGCAGGAGCACCCGGGTCCCCGCCTCTGGCCGCCAGCTGCAGAGACGCGGAGGGCGCCCGAATCCCGGACAGCGGTAGTCCCTGGACTGGCAGCGGAGCGAGCGGGCAGAGCCGCGCGGAGCACTCACCAGCTGCAGCGCGCAGAGGCAGATGAGCGAGCAGCGTCCGGTGCAGCAGCCCATGGTGCCGGCGACTCCAGCGGCGAGCGATCCGCGTCCTCCGGCGCCGCCTCCTGCAGACTCCGGAGCGGCCCCGCCTGGCGCTCGCTGGTCGGCCCAAGCTCTCCGGCCCCGCAGCCGCTGTTCGCCACCCGCGAGCTCCGAGCTCGCGCCCTCCTTTGTTAGTTTCCCGGGGCAGGCAAGATCCGCGCGGTGCGGTCCCCTGGTCAGAGGACCGGTCCCAGCTCCCTCCGCGCAGGTCGGCCGCTGAGGAGGGAAGCGCGGCGGAGGAGGCGACGCGCAGATGGAGAGCGGGGACTGCTTGCTTAGGGGAGGAGGTGTCGGAGGTGGGCGTCGGGAAAGTGGAGTGGGCTGTCTGGGTCGGGTGCGTGTGCGTGTGTGCGCGCGCGTGTGTGCCTGTGTGTGTGTGTGTGTGTGTGTGTGTGTGTGTGTGTGTGTGTGTGTGTGTGTGTGCTCGGCAATGAATGAAAAGGAGTGTCGCTGGGAGGATTACCCTGTCTTGTTAAATCCTTAGGAGAAGAGTGGGAGCCGAGAGGAAGAATAAGAACGAACTGAACCGGTGAGAATTAGGGCGCCTGGAAGGGACAGTGGATCTGGGCAGACGCAGTCTAAGCCCCTCTCCAGCGGCTCTCCTGGAGGCTAAGTGCATGGTGGAGGGCGTTTGTAAAAGACAGAATGGGGTTTAGTCAGGGTGCCCCGGAGCTGGAAGAACTAGGACCCGTTGGTGTCCGGGGAGTAAAGGCCCGGGAGCGAGAAGAAGGCGGGAGAGCGCCCTCGAGCGCAAGTCGTCCGGACAGCTTCACCAGGTGACGGGCGCGCGGCTGCGCCGCGGTCGCCTTTGTCCACCACAGTCGGGGAGGGCGCCCCTGCTGGAGTCTGCGAGGGAAAGTTGGACAGAGTTTGTTAGCAAGAGGAGCAAGGGAGAGGGAGACGGGGGGACGCTGGGAGATGTGGTTTTGGGTTCGCAACTCCAAGACCCTTTGAAATCCTCCTTCATTCGAGAGAAGGCGTGCAAGAGGGTGCGTGGGTCTTTAAAGGAACTGAGAATGTTTGCGGAATAAAGATAAATCTGATGTCCTCCCAGATTGAAATAAACTGAGAAGGGCTTGCAAACACAATCTTGATCTCACGTAGCTGAGATCTTTAACAAGGTCTCCATGAATCCCAGCGAAACTACCTCTCTCCCATATATAGGCAGGGTTCTGCAGAAAATTACGTTTCCTCAGGTCTCGCTCTCACAACTCCTGAGCGCATTTCTTGTAAACAGTGCCACTGCACAAACAGCTCAAGAACCCACCGGAAGTTCAGGGACCCTCTGGCATCCGAGCCCAATAAAGGCTTTCCTCTGAATATGGTAAAGAGGCGATGTGTCTAATCCACGGCTGTCCTCCTGGGTTCGAGGTGGTAGATTGATAAGAAAAGCCATAGATTTGTTTTCCTTTTAAACATTTGTACCATATGTGGAAACTCTTCAGCCCATTTGTTCAGCTATTAAGGAGAGCTCGATTATTACTTAAAACAAGTAAAACGTTTCTTGAAAACTTATGTTTAATAAGTTTTAATGTGACAGCACTAGTTTGCAGGAAAATCTTAAGGCATTTTTAAAATGTTTGGAGGGACAAATGAATGACCTCAGGATTTGAGCTTGTGAAATTCAAGAAAATTCAGTAAGGTCAACTTCTGCCCGCTAACATGGAAAGCAGTGACAGAATCAGAGTGGTTTTTTCTTCCAACCTTTTGGACATTGGTGATCAAGAATTATGAGCACACACGTTGCCTTTCCTACCCATCCTACCTTGATTGTGATGGAGGAAAATGACAGGGAAATGGCCCTTAGCCAATACATAATTTATCATGTGTCAAAGGTCACTGCAGAAAGTGAGCTGTTGCCCCCTATAAAAGCTATGGGAAGCAGCTGAAAAGCAAGAAGACATCAGTAAGTCCTGTGTCTGTAAACGGTCAACATTTTTTTTTAATTTTTTTTAAAATTTATTTTATTTTTTTCTTGTTTCAGAACCTTTGTTTGTGTATTCACTCATTTTTATGGCTGGCTCAGCCCACCCCGAGGGCAGGGCTGGCACAGCATGTGGTGCCGGGGATCCAACGCGGTCCCTGAAGCCGCCCAAGCTTTCCCAAGCAGGCGCTTTAGACCACTGAGCCATCCCGCCGGGCCCAACGGTCAACATTTTTACTGTAGCCTCTTCATCACCAGTGTCTGTGATGAATGTTGGTAATAAAAGTGATGAGACTTTCCAGATTGTGTCCAGACACAATCTATACTTTATTCACAATTTATTATTTATTTACAAAGTACAATGCAGCAGCTACTGTGCATTAGATCCTCACCAGACCACTAGACACCTGTCTAAATGCTATATGTACTGGAGGGGAGGAGTTCTCCAGCTACCAAACTGAGGACTAGAATGCAAAGACAGGTAAAAGACTGTAGAGACCCTAGACTTCCACGTTCACCATGGTACTCGGAGCAACTGTCAGCAGAAGCACACTGTTCCCTCAGAAGTAGCCATCATATTTTGTACTGATCCAGCCTGCAATCAGCACTACCCATTTGGAAAGGTTTCAGAGCCCAGCAGGCTCACTGTATTTCTCCCTCTCTCATTGTTTTCTCTGCCAAGAGATCTAGATTAGAATGTCTTTATGTGATTTAAGACAATTGAAATTACATTGATCTTAAATACACTTAAAGAAACAAATATAACACAATAGAAGCAACAAGTCTAGAAATTGAATGACATTACCTTTTCTCTACAGTGTATTATTCTTTTTTAAAATTTTATTTCCTGAGCAAAAAGCCTTCCTCCCTTTCTCCTTTCCTCACTCCTTCCTTATTCCTCTAGTATTTTCTTCATAGTTCTTGCTAGCTTCTTTGTTTTCAAATGTCCATAGTATCACTTCTTGTCCTTTCCACAAGGTGCTTGCAGAGAGCATATAATGTCAAGCCCTCCTGAACACAGCTTGTGGTTGAGTGGTATATTCAAGTTGTGTGCCTTTGAAGGGTATGGAAGGTTTGAAAGAACAATGATCTATCTCTTAGGGAGAAGAAAGTAGAAAATGACAGAAGAGTGGATGAAGTGCGCCATGGAGACAGTGTCAGAAAAAGCAATTGAAGAAGAACCTGAAATCTAAATTGAACAGCCCATAAAGTTGTCATTCCTGCTTTCTGGCTCTCAGAAGTCACTTTGCTTGCCTGTCAATGTTTTTCTCTCTTGTAAAGTGGGCATGGTGACATAACTTGTCTGGCAGGACTATACGGTTATGCACATTTATTTTTAGCATAATGCTTTATACACAGTTTTCAGATTTGCTATGACTTGAATGTGTCCTCCAAAAAACGTGTTGGGATTCAAATGCCACTTCCAGTGGTAACTGGCAGGCCCTTTGGCAGACAGATCATTTGCTTCACTTAGTATTATGATCTGAAGGTACTGTGCTCTCATGGACAGATGAATGCTGTCACCTTATGAATGGGTCTGTTATTACCTGGGTTAGCTAATTGTGGAAGCAACAATTCCCTTTACGCCTCCCCATTTTCCCACAGGCTGTGAGGCTGTCTGTTCTGACATACATGGTATAAAGGCCCTCATAGATATTACCTCTTGCACTTGGATTTCACAACCTCCATAATCGTGATTCACATAAAATTTTCTTGTTTATAGTATTCTGCCATATTCTGCTACATCAGTAGAAAATGGAACAAAACAAGTATACATAACTCCACACAAGTAATAGGTAGCATTAGATGTATGCTTATAAACATCCATAAATGCTTGAGGGTCACCTGAGTCTGTGTGATTGGATTTTGTCCATTGTTAGCTTTTTGTTACATCTTCTTTTTCCTATTTGTTTCCTGGCAAAGTTCTTTTTGAGAAACTCTAGTTCTGCTTGGCTTTAAGTTGAGAATGGAGAGAGATTCAAATTAAAATATAAGTTATGGGAAGGCAGCACACTTAGAAGGTCAGCTCAGGAAAGGCAGATTTTATTTATTTATTTTTTTACATAAGGACAGTTTTATTTTAATTACTTCACACTTAGGCAATAATCAGTTTCAAAAGATTTCAAAACTGCTTTACACTAAACAGTTTCTCTTGAAGCAGAGCAGGGGGCAACCTCGGTGGTGCACAGCCGGAGCAGCAGGCCAGTAGCAGAGCTTTGCAACAAGCAGGCCTGTGGGGGTAGGTCCTAGAACTTGGGTTTATTTTTATTCGCTCTAGGGAGTAACTTAAAATATAAAAGCAGGTCTTTTATTACATGAGTTAAAAAAATGATGATACAATACAAGCCCGGGTCCAACAGGCAGTGAATGTAGAGGTCACAGGATCGGTACCAGCCTCCCAAGCCTTCCCATCTCAGCTCTTCCCCCAGAGAAAGGCCAACTCAGTTCTTGGAACTGTTTATGTCTCCATCTAAAACTGGTAAATTGGACTTTCGGCAAATGTTAAAAATCACAGTGAGCAATGTCTTGTTACAATATTGTCTCATTAATACTGTGTGACTTTTTCCAAAGTATGAACAGTAGGTAATATTAGAAAAAGATGTGCATAGTAAAAAAAAGAAAAAACTAACTGAAGATGCATAAACTGTAAGTACATCAAGTCTCAACAGAACCCGCTCACAAACACCATCAGAGTAAGCCCCACTTTTAGGAGTACCTGTCTCAGGAGAGGCCAATTGTGTCTCCTCTGGGCACTACATGCTCGGTGTGGATTGGCCCAGAATTGACTTCAGAGGCATAGTGTTCGGATTCATTAAAAAGCTTCCAAATTACATACTCAGTGAACATATGTCTACCTTGTTGGTCACCTTAGCACCCACTCACAGGAATGGAGAACAACATTCTGCATTTGACATTGAAGCCAATTATGTCAGCCTTCCCCTTTGATGAGGCATTTCTGATATGCATGTGAAGTGCTGGCATCCTTTATCCCTAGTGAACTTTAGCCTGCTTGGAAGCAGTGAGGCTGACACCCTTCACTGTTGGGGCCATGCCACCAGCTGGTGGGTCCCCAGTTTTAGGACCTAGGCACTGCTTGCAAAGCAGGATGCGATCTTCCAAAGAACCCTGGTGCTGGCTGGGCTTAAAAGTCCATTCTCCAGGTAACACACTGCTAGGATCATTAATGAATAAGACTGATTTTTGAGGTGGCTACACTTTTGCCTAGGCCATTAATGAATGAACACACAATTCAAGGTGTAGCTAGTTAATTAGCGGATTTTTTTTTTTTTTTTTTTTTTTTTTTTTTTTTTTTTTTTTTTTTTTTTTTTTTTTTTTTTTTTTTTTTTGTCTTTTTGAGACAGGGTCTTGCTATGCAGTTCAGGCTGGCCTTGAGCTCACTTTTGTAGCCCAGGCTGATCTCGAACTCACACCGATCCTCCTGCCTCAGCCTCCCGAGTGCTGGGATTACAGGCATGTGTCAACATGTCCAGCTCTAGCAGATTTTTTAATGCCAAAGAGGAAAAAAAAAAAAAACAGCAAAGTAAGAGCATTTTTCCAGTTCATTTAAAAGTCAGTGTCCAAAGTAAAAGAATTCACCGTGGGGCTGGACATAACTCCCATCCTCTGATACTCACCTCATCTCTTCTCAAAGAAGTTTGTCTTCCCTTCCAGAGAAATATTCTCCATGAAGTCGAATGGATTTTCTACTTGGAAAACCTTGCTGAAGCCTCATACGAGCATGAGGCTGTCAACCACAAACTCGATGTACTGTTTCATCAAATTGCAATTCATCCTGATGAGCTTCACCAGCAAGTTTCTGCGAGGAACTCCTGATCTATCCTGACTGTGCTGATGACAGTCTCTTCCACTCTTTGCTGCAGTGGCTGTGCACCAGGTGCTTAAACATCTGGCAGGTGAAATCACAGTGCATGCCCTGGTCTCTGCTAATGAGTTCACTGGAAAAGGTGAGGCTGGGCATGAGTTCCTGTTGCTTGAGCTAGATGATGGATGCAAAAGAACCAGAAAAGAAGTCTCCTTACATAGTGGCAAAAGCCACCATGCATTCTCCATAGGTGGCCTCTTTGTCCCCTATCTAGCACAACATCCAGTCTGCCTTCTTCACACAGGGCATTGTCTCAGTGGCATTGAAGAGAAACTAAAGATTCTTTAGAATCTTTAATGTAAGTGTCCATAAGCAGACTACATTTTAGAACGTATGTTTTCCTGGGCATTCTGGAAGCCATAGAAACAGTGAGCTTCTGTAATTTGAACTTCTTGGCTAAATTGTTCCACCAAATTCTCACTGACTATGCCATTGCTGGCAGCAAAAAAGCCAGAAAGTGCGATATAAAGTATCTCTCCTTAGCCTTGAGGGCTTTCCAGGGCTGAAGGTCTTTGGAAAGATCCACTTCCTCCTCCGCTGTCCAACAGGAGGCCTTGGCGTTCTTACACGTCTGCCAGATGTGGTGGTACTCCATAGGGAAGACAACAAAGCGCTAAGGGTTATCTCTCAGCAGCGGTTCCTCCTCCACGCTTGGGGCAAGGCTCTTACTCTTCAGCTGCGCAGGCCCTGGAAGATCCTCTGCGCAGTCTTGCAGGCCAGAACGCGGGTCCCGCTGGGGGATGGAGTAGTGTTTTCCTTGTCAACCAGGCTGAGTCCCCTCAGTGGTGACAGCTATGTCTGCTGTGGCCTGCTAGGATGCTGAGTGAAGCGCAGAGGAGAGAGCACGGAACTTGGCTGATGCGAAGGAGAAACACCGTAAAATGTAGTAGTAGTTCTGTTAGGAAATGCAGTTTTTTAAAGTGGTAGGTTATTAACATTTTTGTATTCATAAAATTTCAAAACACAGGTTATCACAATGCTTGGGAACAAAAGTATTTTGAGATTTTTGAGGAAATGTTTTCACATACGTAATAAGATATCTATAGATAGAACCCACCTGTAAATACAAACTCAATGTTCAATACTCACCTTACATATGGAATCAAGGTGGTTTCTACATTCTCATTCGTGTGCCTGTGTTGAAGTCACATGTGCAATTTCCCCCTTGTATCCTCAAACTGCGTCCAAAAAGTTTCAGATTTTATAGTATTTTGGATCTTTCATTTTCAGTTCAAAGATACTTAAGCCATGTTAGGATTTGGGATCCTCAGGTTCATGCTACTCATTAAATTAAGATTAATGTAAAAAGTTCTTTTTTAATTATTTCACTAATTTATATTTATTCATGTCTTCCAATTCTGTATTTTTATTTAAATAAAATAAATGATAGAATTCTTGGGCTTTCTATCTTCTTCATGAAAATTTTCTAAGTGGGCTGCCAATATATGGTTTTCTCTGGTGCCTGTTGAATACCAAGCTCCTCCTTGAACTTTAGAGCAAATAAAAAATAGCCTCATATATTTCCTCTGACAACTGGCATTATTTCTTGGTTATGTGACAAACTGCATAGAGCATATGACAGCTCAGAGGAGAAAAGGTAAAGTTTACAGTGAAGCAAAATGTAGAAACATATATGTAACATTTAAAGGCTGACTATTCAGGGCTATACAGCAGCGACTTAGAATCAATTCTGTGCTATTCAAAAAAATGTATGTCCTGAATAGTTAGGAGGGAAACTGCATTCTAAAGAGAGTTATACTTTGTGTATCTCTTGTTCCTTAAAGAAAAGAGATACTTCTTGCTATTACAAGTACTTTGAACTTTACATCTGAGCACTTACTGCCCTACCCTGCCCCACCCCCACCAAGCTGTATTGTTTGTAATAAAGATGAGAAAGAAATAACGGAAAGATATGTGTGGTGTGGGGTGATATAAAAATCACTGGGAAGCCTAATGCATGAGAGAACTTCCAAGGCAGAAGGTATCAGGAAAAATTCTTTGGTGCACATGATTCAAGAAATCTTATTTGTAAATTATGAAATTTGAAAGAGATAAGCAGAGATCTTCTTTTAAATTCTGGGTGGGAAGCAAGCTTCACTTAATATTGTCTTTATTAAACTAAGTGTCCTAATAATATTGATGTAGTTATTATAATCAGTATTTCAATGATATACATCTAGCATTGTTCTAGTATCATACTGAGCACTCCCAACTGTCATTAATAAGTAGAAGCATTCCTTGTCAGTTTCTTGGTGGATTTTGCCATCCAGCAAAGGCTTTTACCCAGAAATTCTATTTCACACATACTACGCATTATGGAAGCTGTGGATGGACGTGTTCACATCAAGGACACAAATGTTCTTAGGGCTATTAATATTAGCTCAGTGCTTTCTGCTTTCCTACGCTGCAGGAGATTAGCTCATTCTAGCCCTTCACTTTGCATTTATTAGAACCCAAACATGCCTTCACTGAATCTATGATTTCATCAGGAAGGGTTACACCTCACTTTAGGAAAACACTGCTTTTTAATGTCTTTTGTTTTGGATTTTACAGTGTATTTTCTATTGTGTGTATTCTGAGCAGGAGTAAGGAAGTTATACACTTTGAAAATAATGGGAAATGGAACTCAGTCTTTGTTATAAAATATATAAAAGATGAGTTTATTTTTAAAAAATCACAGGCATGCAATTTTTGGTAGTGAGGATGGGATTTTCAGTAGCAGTACTCATAAAGTTTGGCACTAATATTCTCTTAGTATTTCTCTCATCCCTTTCCTTTTAAAAGTTTTGGACATAGAGATTCAACTTCCTTCTGCCAACACCAGTATTTTACATGCAGTGCAGGCTGTTGCTCTGGAAGCCCTCCCAAGTACCTTGCAAGACTTCACTCTTAGGACCTGGCATATATGTACCTCACCTCCCTGGACTTTGAAAACGATGACTCTGTAGTGCATATACTAAACCAGCTTTGGCTGCCAAGTGTGGTCAAGTTTTTTTTTCTATTTTCGTAGCTCACAGTTCATTTGCCCTTCGGTTGGTGGTGTAACTTGCTTACTCCTACACAGTGATCTCTAGGGTTAATTATCTCAATAAACTGCCTGAATTTAAATTCTTATCTGAAAGTATTCTTTTGTAAAGGTTCACACTAAAATGCAGTTGCTTTCTCCTTTTCTGTTCATATGACAGCAGAGACTTAGATACATAATCAGTAAGATCCAACTGAATTATTTTCTATTTTTTTAAAGAGAGTACAAATTAGAATTAAAACAGACAAAAATTAAACTTACACAGAATTTTACTTAACAAAGTAATATGACTTTCACAGTATTTGTTGTGATACATAATGTTGTCTTCTGCGGGAGCCCAAACTGCTGGCATCCATTTTGTAATGACATCATCATCTTGCGACAGCCTCATCTCGCGATAACCTCTAGTTAGGTTTCTATTTTCCTACCCCCTGCTATTTTCCCATAAATCACATGTTCTCCCCCATTGCCTTGGATACCTGCTGACGTGTTTCCAGGTCGCCATGGTTGCCTAGGATACATGCTCATTCGCAGGCGGAAATTACCTCATTCCCGCACCCTGTATATATACCTGAGCACCTTTTTGAATAAACGAGATTTGATCAGAATCCTGTCTTGCCTCCATTTCTCGTATCTCTTGTCCCATTTTCCCCCTATAATCCCCACTCTCCCACTAGGACCCATGTTGATACTTCGCAGGTCGATGGAGATAGTCTTCTAACCAGTTATCCAAATGATCAGGTATATGCATATAAAATTGGAAGAAAGAAAAAAGAAACGTAGATATCAGAAATTAAAAAGAGAAAAGAGGGTTGGCCAGATAGCTCAGTGGACTAAAGTGCCTGCTTAGGTAGAGCACAGCAGCTGGGGTTTGATCCCTAGTGTGCCGTGTTAGCCCTGCCTGCAGGATGCACTGAGAAGGTGACTGAGACTGGATGTGGTGGCTCTTGCCTGCAATCCTATCACTTCGGAGGCTGAAAACAGAAGAATTACTATGAGTCCAATCTATGTAGTGAGACCCTGTAGATACTTGTCCTAAGTACAGGGAAAGAAAAAAAAAAAGAACAAATATTGAAAAATGGAGGTGAAACAAATTAAAACATTAATTGCTTCTTTCCATAGACCAGTAGAAAGGCACAGTATAGCTGTCCAAACCTTCCAGCTTATGTACATAGATAATTCTCTTCCCTCCACTCCCTGTCCTATCCTTCTCCTCAATTCAGTAACTCTTTCACATCTTCTTTATCCATTTTTTAGTTGGTGGCCTCTGATTTGTTTCTAGGATTTAATTATGACAAATTGTGCTGCTATAAATGTGGGTGCACATATATCACTGTGGTATGAGATTTTCAGTTCTTCTGGAAAAATACCCAGAAGGGGAATAGTTGGCTTCAATAGAGCCTCCAAATTCTAGCTTTTTAAGGAATTTATCACTGATTTCAAAAGTAGTTTTACCTGTCTGCACTTCCACCAACAGTGCAGAGTTCTTTTTCCATAGCCCCTCTAGAATTTGGTATTGGCTAACTTTTTGATGTTAACTATTCTTTCTGAAGTGCGATGGAATCTCAGTGTTGTTTTAATTTGCATTTCTCATATGACCAATGATGAACATTTTTCATATATTTACTTACCTTTTGCATTTCTTCCTCTGAGAAGTATATATTCATCTCAGATACCCAATTTTGGATTGTATCTTTGAATTTGAGAGCATTATTGATTTTTTAATTCTTTATATGTTCTAAAGGAAATCCTTTGTTGGAGGTATAGTTGGCTATATTTTTTTTTCCAGTTCATGTGTCTGCTTTTTACTCCATTGGAAATTTGCTATGAAGTGCACAAATTTTTAAAAACTATCAGACTCTGATAGTTGGTTCATTGATTTGTTTCCTTTGTAGCTTGGTTTTTGTTCCTCAACTCTCTATCTACCCATCTGTCTTTAAGATTTCTACCTATATTTTCCTCCAGAAGATTTATTGTTTTTGTTTTAATATTTAAATATTTGATCCATTTTGACTTTGTACACAGTGATAAGCATGGCTCTACTTTTATTTTTCATCATGTGGAAAGCCAGTTTTTTCAGCAACGTTTATTTAAAAAGGCTATCTTGCAGTAAGCCAGTTTTGCCCTTTTATCCAAATATAAGGTGGCTGACTATGTTAGCAGTTTTGCTGCAGCAATATCTGCATGTTCTAAACTGTTCCATTGATCCTCAGGTCTCTCTCTATGCTAGTACCATGCTGATTTTATCACAGTAGCTTTATACTACAATTTCATGTCAGTGATTATGGTACCTCCTGGCTTTGTTTTGTTTCCCAAGATTGCTTTTGATAGTCTACATCTTTCTTCAATGAACTTGAAAAAAAATTCCTCTAGCTTTGTGGGATACACTGTTAGTATTTTAATTGGGATTGCATTGAATCTGGATAACAATTTTGGAGAATAAGGCCATTTTCATAATATTGGTTCTTCCTATCCAGGAGCATGGAATATTTTTCCACTTTCTCAAATCCTCTTCAATCTCTTTTCTTAGAGTACTGTATTTCTCACTATGTAAATATTTTGCATCATTTGTGAGATCGACTCATAAGTATTTCTTTTCTTGTCTGTTTTTTTAAATTTATTGTGAAAGGTGTGGTTTCCCTAATTTCTCTCTGAGTGTCTTTATTTATTGTGTACAAAGATGATACTGATGTTGGGATGATAATATTATGTCCTGCTACATTGCTGAATTTGGTGATTAAATCTATATATAAGACTCTTATTGAAGTCTTCCAGGTCCTCTATGTATACTGTCATGTCATCTGCAATATGATAATTTCACTTCTTCTTTCACACTATTTATTGCTTTTATTTCTCTCTCTTGCCTAATTGCTCTGGCTAATGTTTCCAGAATCACACTGAACAGGAGAGGATACAGTGACATATTTGTCTGGTGACTGATTTTAAAATGAAGGTGTTAGATTTTGCCCATTTAGTATGATGTTAGCTGTTGTTTCCTCATAGACGAATTTTATCAAGTTGAGATGCAGGCCATCTATTCCAACTCTCTGTAGGGTTTTTATCATGAATGAGTATTGGACTTTGTCAAAAGCTTTTTCTGAATTTATTGAAGTTATCATGTGGTTTTTAATGTATTTTAGTAGAGGGACTCCAGAGTCCCTCTGTAGGGAAGATCTCCTGTTTTCAGCCTCCAAGCACTGGATAACAGGTGCATGCTACCACACCCAGTCTCAGTCACAGTCTCTGATCTTTATAATTTCCTGCCTTCTTTGGCCTTTGGGCTTGACTTGCTTTTCTTTTTCTAGGTGTTTGAGGTGCAGCATAGATAATTTGCTTGGGCAAGTATTGCTTTCCTAATGTGCAAGTTTACCTCTTAAGACAGCTTTCAAGGCAGGTAGGGTGTATCTACATTTTCATTTGATTGTAAATAGTTTTAAATCACTTCCTTAATTTCATATGTGACTCAGTGGTTGTTTAGTAGGTTGTTGTTAAATTTTCATATTTCTGGTGGTTTTGTAGGTGTTTTTGTCAATAATTTAGCATTTTATTGCACTGTGATCAGATGGTATGCATGGGATAGTTTCAATTCCTTTGCATTTAATTAAGATTACTCTTGGTGTTAGGATGTAGTCTGTTTCGGAGAATTTCCTGTGTGCAGGTCAGATGAATGTGTATTCTATTGTTGTTAGGTGAAGCACTCTTTAAAGGACTACTAAGTCAATTTCTTCACATGTTCATTTTAGTTCTGTTATTTATTTACTGATTTTTTTTTTTGCCTAGTTGATCTATCTCTTTGTGACACTGGTATATAAAAGTCCCCACATTACTATTGAATCATTACACATTTGATTTTTTCATGGCTGTTAAAATGTGCCTTATGTAGGTGAGTTCTACATTTGGTATATATATATATATATCTATAATTGATATCTCTTCCCTTGTAATTTCCCCTTAAGTAGTATGTAGTAACTTTACTTATCTCTTTGGATGATTTTTGGTATTGAAGTAGACATTTTCAGCAACCAGGCCAACCAGGTTAGCTACTCCTGCTTTTTATTTATTTATTTTTTTCTTGTGGTATGGAGGATTCTTTCACATCCTTCAACATTTATTTATTTTTTTGTTATTTTTAATAAATTAATAATATAATAATATTTTAATAATATTTAATAATGTTTTAATAACATTGACACAGCTTCAAAACACATTAATAGGAAAGCCACAAAATTTTATACAATGCATATTGTTGTCTTCACAGTAGTTGTTCAGAGTACAAGATGCAGACATGATAAGTTTTCTAAACACTTATGGTACAAATATTCCTTGTCATTTAACTAGGAGAAAGTAGTTATATACATAGAGCAATATTCCTTAATAGTAGTAGGTTATTGGCAGAACTGGCAATATCAGAAGCTGTTCGCTTGAAATGTTTACAGCTTATCCTACTAATCCTGCTTTACTTTTATGCCTCATGGTTGAGCACTTCCGCTGGGTGGTTAACAGCAAGTTAAAGCAAGACCTATATAACAAAATATGTAACTTTTGTATCTGACAAGACCAGTCTAATCTCCTCAGAGTTTACCCTGAGACCATGTACAATGTTTGGTAGAACGATTGTCAGTGTCAGCCATCTGGATGAGTCACAGTCATTGCTTGACAATTTTGCTCTCTGTGAAAGCCCGAGAGAATGTTTTCTCTCTAGATGGCTCTCTTCAGACACACTCTACATTGTGTATCCCTGTGCTCTGTGGCCCATAATCACCTTGAACAGAAAATTTGGCACACCACTGAGTTATAGGGTGTTACAGTACAGGTTCTCTTATGCCCTGAATCTTCACTGACTTATAGTAGTTAGGGTCAAAATATTGGATATCCTTGTAGCACTTCTTTTGCTCTAATTTTTGGTCTATAAAATAAAGTTCTTAGCCCTTCAGAAGAGTTTAATGACACTATTACTCTATTACATAGGTACTTGAGATTATCATCACTCTCTTTCTAAATATTAAATGCCTTAGACTTAAGATGGAAATGCTATTTTCCATCAATCATTGATATTCTGATGGTTCCTATAGAATATGATTTTAAAAACTGTTATACTTTTTACACAAAAATTTAGAAATCTAAACATATACAAAATTGTAGCAGGTCAATGCTATGGCATTTTTGCTTGTCTCCTTTTCTCATTAATTACCATATTTGTTTTCTTTTAAAACAAATATTTACTTGAGAGAAAGTATAGCAATACTTGAAATTACATTAGGAGCAGCACACATTTAGAAGACCAGAATGGCAAGCATTTCAAGCATGATTTTAGTCTTACACATTGCTACTCTGAGTCTCAAAAACCTTTTGGAGGTTCTTAGGACCATTGTCTAATTCATCCTATATACATAGGTGCATGGTTTTTCCCCTGCCAACTATCCTAACTTTTCTTGTTTGCTGTCTCTTCATTGTATAATCCTTAAGTTCTTGATTTCCATTCAGCTGTGTTATGCCTTTCACTTTTTATTTCTTCTTTTGTGTTCTTACACTAGGGAGACTATATGATATTTACACATGTAGGTCTAGATTACTCTACTTATGAGTATATCTTCAAGATACATCCACTTATATATGAATCATTCCTTATAGCTGAATAATATTCCATTGTATAAAAACATCACATTTTTTTCAACCAATCTTCAGATGAAGGGCTTTTTGGCTGTTTCCATGAATTGGCTATCACAAATTGTGCTGCTATAAACATAGAAGCACAAGCCGGGCGTGGTGGCGCATGTAATCCCAGCATTCAGGAGGCTGAGGCAGGAGGATTGCCCCGAGTTCGAGAGCAGCCTGGGCTACAAAAGTGAGCTCAAGGCCAGCCTGAACTGCATAGCAAGACCCTGTTTCAAAAAGGCAAAAAAAATAAATAAATAAAAATAAACATAGAAGGACAAACATCAGGATGTTATGATGTCAGTTCTTCTTGGAAAATTCTCATTTGGAGAAAGCTGGATTGAATTGGATTTCAAGTCCTAATCTTTTAAGGAGTCACCATAATGGTTGCATCAGTTTGCATTCCCACCAGCAGTGGGGAATGTTCCTCTTTCCCCACTGCCTCTCAAACATTTGTTGTTGGTTGACTTCTCTGTAATTGTCATTCTTTCTTGGGTGAGATGGTGTCTAATTGTTGCATTGATTTGCATTTCACGAATGGCTCATGATGTGGAACATTTCTTCATGTATTCATAGGCTTATAATATTTCTTCCTCTGAGAAGTGTATGTTTATCTTGGATGCCCATTTCTGGTTTGGGTCTTTGAATTTGGGGACCATAATGTTTTTTAGATTTTATAAGTTCTGGATAGAAGACCTTTGCCTGAATACTTATTGGTTAAATTTTTTTCAGAATTGTGGATTGTCTTCTCACTCTGTTGCTAATTTCTTTTGGCATGCGAAAACTTCTCAGCCAGACGAGGTCCTAGCTTTTGATTCTTTCAAGTGTTACATGTACACTTTGATTTTTGTCCATAAACTCTTTGCCTATCTCGATGTTTTCAATATTTCTTCCTACTTTCTCTTCAAAGAGATTTAGCGTTTCTCTTTTAATCTTTAAATCTTTAATCCATTTTTACTTTAGTTTAGTTCATTGTGACAGACTTGGGTCAATATGCAGATTGGCAGTTTTTCCAGAACCATTTGTTAAAGAGGCCATCTTTCTTCCAGTAAAAATTTTAGGTCCCTTTGTTGAGAATGAGGTAGCTGAGTGTGTTTGTACTTGCTTCTGCATCTTCTAATCTATTCGAATGATCCTGAGTTCAATTTTTTTTTTTTTTTTTACTGATGCCATGCTGATTTTATCATTGTGGCTTTGTAGTATAATTTTAGGTCAGGAATTGTAATGACTTCTTCCTTTTCTTTGCTGCTCAAGATTTGTTTTGCTAGTCTAGGTCTTTTCTGGTTCCAAATAAGCTTTAGGAATGATTTCTCTGGGTCTGTGAGGTATATTGATGATATTTTGGTAGGGATTGCATTAAATCTGTATAACAAATTAGGAAGTATGGCAATCTTGACAATGTTGGCTCTTCCTATCCAGGAGCAAGGAATATCTTTACATTTTCTTAAATCTTCTATGATTTTGTTTTTCAAAGTAGTGTAGTTTTCATTGAAAATATCTTTTATTTCTTTTTTAATTTTTAAATTCATTTTAATGAGGAAACAAGATAAAATAGCAATGAAACAGTTTCAAAACAAGTTGGTAGGATGGTTAAATTAATACCATGCACATGTTGTCATTGTAGTATTTATTCATAGGAAAAGGTGCAAAACTGTTATCTTGTCTAAGTAATATTCCTACAAACTTTTACTCTTAATGAACTAAGACAAAGTAGCTATATATCTATCCTATATATATGTATATTTTTTTCTTTTTAAAGTTTCTAAAGCTAGGAGAAAATATCACACCATGTCTTATAAGTAGATTGTAAGTCAGAGACACAATATGAATCATAAAGCAAAAAGTATAATTAAACAATATTCAGAAAATTAATTAAATATTAATTAATTAAAATTAAATTAAATATTTCAAAACAATATTCCAAACTTCAAATCAAATCATGATTACAACTTAGAGGCCAGAATATTTTATATCATATGTATGAATCTGTAATCAATTCAGAGTACTCACATAATATTTGAATAGGTTAATATATACGAAGATATCAATTAAGAAAAAGTTTCCATGGTAGCAAAGAATTACTAAGAATAAAACATAACATACATACTGGAATTACAAATATATGATGAGAACTTCTAATATTTTGGAGATAGGATATCACACAAAGTTCTAGTATGTTGTGTACCTGGACAGTGTCCATGATGCTTACTGGTGGCCAGGTGTCACTTGTGGGACTGAGCTACTGCTATTTCCTTGATATTCATGCTGTAGACACAGACAGAATTATGAACCATAGGCAACAGGAGAAGTCCATTTGTAGAATATGCTGATGGACATAATCTACTGTTGTACACAAAAGAATTTTTGAAAGACTGCCTTTGTATACCTCTTTTTCTCCTGTGTTTAATTATTTGTCCTATTCTGTGGATTCTTTCTATTCTTCTTCATGGAGTTGTGGTCATTTGGATCCTTCTCTAGAATATCTCTTAGGGTTGGCTTTGATCCATGTTCTTCTTGACTTGATGGTTTGTAAGGAGAAATCTGCTGTTATTCTAATGGGTTTTCCTTGGAATGTGATCCGTTTCTTTTCTCTAGCAGCTTTTAGTATACTATTCCAGTGCTGAATTTCTAGGATCTTGATTATTATATGTCTTTGTGTGATTTTAATTGGGTTGATGTTATTTGGAGTTCTATGTGCTTCAGTTACTGAATGTGAAATTATTTGCCATATTTGGGAAGTTTTCTGCTAGTACTTCTGCCCATATTCTTTTTTTTTTTTATCATTTGTACAGACTCCTTTCTCATTGCTGCCTATCGGTCTCACATTGTTCATCTGTGCATCATCCTGAAGATGTTGAATTATTTTTATTGCATACTACTTATTAGAGGATCTTTTCTTACCACTTCACTAGCTACAATGGTGTCTGTAAGGTCTGAAAGTCTGTTTTCACCTTCATTCAAACAGTTTTGTCAGCTTGTGATTAAGGTTTTAAGTTCCTGCATAGCACTTTGAATCTGCTTTGTACGTTCTAATACTTTCTTATATTTCTTACTCAAGGATTCCATCATTTTTATATTCTCCTCTATTTTTTTATCATTATCTTTAGAAGCACTTAGTAGTTCTTTTATTACAGGTATTATCTCTTTTTTTTTTTTTTTTTTTTACTTTAGAGATTATTTCTGTTCTGATTTCCTCTATACCTTTCTGCAGTTGTTTCTTTACTTCAGATGCTATTATTTCAGAGATTTCAGGTGTGTGATTTTCAATTTCTTCTATGTTATTGTTTCCTGTATTTGTTCTGGGTTGGCTTGGAGCCTGACAGAGCATTTTGCACCTTCTCTTTGTCATTTTGTATAGCCCTGCCTTCTGAGTTTTCATATAGAGCTTCGTTGTGTTCTTACCTTACCACCAGGTTCAGATCTACCAAGTTCAAATCATCCATTTGGGTGTGGCTTCCATCTGGCTGCTGAGCTCCACCTCTTCCTGTTGTAACTCTTGTAGGCAAACCTGCTGTGCGACTGTAACAAGATGCTCTGCTTCTGGATCAACCGGTTGGGTCTCCTCTCTAGTCTCTCTAGAGGGAGTCTGCAGCAGTTTTCCACACTGGGCATGGTGGGACTTTTTTCTGGGTCAAATGAGTTTCCAGCAGGCCAGGGAGGTCTCACTCACATGCAGAGTCTGGTTGCTGGGTCAAGTCTGTTTTACTTCTTTAGTTAGACTAATTTCTGAGTATTTCACTTTCCATGGTGCTATTGTAAAAGGTATTGTTTCTCTACCTTCCCTCTCAGTGTGTTTATCTATGTAGAGAAATGCTATTGACATTTGGGTGTTGACTTTGTATCCTGCTATGCTACTGTTTTGCATATTACTTCTACTAGTTTCTTGATGGAGTTTTTTGGGGAGTGGGTCTGGCAAGTAGATTATCATGTCATCTGCAAATAATGGTTGTTTAACTTCTTCATTACCTATTCATATTGCTTTTATGTCCCTCTCTTGTCTAATGGCTGTAGCTAATGATTCCATAAGAGGTGATAGATGATTATCCTTGTCTTGTACCAGATCTGAGAGTAAAAGACTTCAGCTTTTTCCCATTTAGAATTATGTTAGCTGTTGGATTGTCATAGATGGCTTTTATTAGACTTAGGTAAAGACCATATATTCCAATTTGCTGTTATATTTTGAACATGGATGAGTGTTGGACTTTGTCAAAAGAATTTTCTGCATCATTTGATATGATCATGCGGTTTTTGACTCTGTTGATATAGTGTATTATGTTTAGAGATTTGCATATATAAAACCATCCTTGCATTTCTGGGATGAATCCTACCTGGTCATGGTGTATTACATTCTTAATTATTTGCTGTACTCTATTTGCAAGGACTTTATTGAGATTTTTTACATCTATGTTCATGAGAGAGATTGTCTTGTAGTTCTCTTTTTGGGGGGTACATCCTTCTCTGGTTTGAGTATCAATGCAAAACTTGCTTCCAGAAATGATTTTTGGAAGATTATTTCCTTTTCCATCTCACTGAAGAGTTTGAGGAGTATTGGAAATATATCATCTGTAAATTTCTTGCAGAATTCGGTGGTTAATCCATCAGGACCTGGAGTTTTCTTTGTCAGTGGGATTTTTATTACATTTTCTATTTCATTGGCTGTTATTGGATTATTGAGCATTCTTATATCTTTTTTTTCAACTTTGGTAATCTGTTCCTTTCTAGGAATGTATCCATTTCATTTGTGTCTTCATTTCTGTTAGAGTAAACATTCTTAGAGTAGCAATGAATCATCTTCTGAATTCCCACTGAGTCTGTAGTAATTTCCCCCTCTTCATTCTATATTGCTTGAATTGAAGTTTTTTTCTTTCCTCTTTTTCATAAGGTTAACTAGGATCTTACCAATTTTATTTAATTTTTTAAAAAATCAACCTTTTGATTTGTTAATTCTTTTCACTATTTTCTTTGTCTTGATTGAATTGATTTCAGCTGTAATCTTTATAATTTCCTCCCATGTTTGGGCTTTGAGTTTAGTTTCTTCTTCCTTTTCTAGATGATCAAAGTGCAGCATTAGAGTATTTATCTGTTCCTGTTCGATTTTCTTAATACGTGAGTTCAGAGCTATAAATTTCCCTCTAAAAATTTCTTTCCTTGCATCCCATAAATTCTGATAAGTTGTGTTTGAATTTTCATTAAATTGTAGATATTGCTTAATTGTTTGTTTAATGTCATCTTAACCCATTGGTTGCTTAGAAGGGTGTTGTTTAATTTCCATGTTTTTATTGGGTTCTTGTGGTTTCTTTTTTCATTAATTTCCGGTTTCATTGCACTGTGGTCAGATAATATGTATGGGATAATTTATGTTTTCTTGCATATAAGTACACACAACTTATGGACTAGTTTGTGGTCTATTTTAGGAAATGTCCCATGAGCAGCTAAAAAAAAATATGTATTTAGACGTGACTGGGTGGAATGCTCTATATATATCCACTAAATCCACTTGCTCTGAGTACTGCCTCAGTTCTGCTATTTCTTTACTAAGTTTTTCTCTGGTTGACCTTTATTTTTGGAATAAGGGCATGCTAAGGTCTCCTATTATGACTGTTGTATTAGATATTAGAGTTTTCATGTCCATTAAGATTTGCCTTATATAGCTGTGTGCTCCTGTGTTGTCTGCATGCACATTTATGAATGTTATCTCTTCCCCTTGAATTTTTCTCATAATCAGTATATAGTGGCCTTCTTTATTACATTTGATCATTTTTGGTTTGAAGTTGAGACTATCTGAGAGTAGAATTGCTACCCTTGCTTTTTTCTGAGGTGCTGGTACATGTAGTATCATTTTTAATCTTTCAACTTTCAGCCTATGAATTTCTTTATGAGTTAAGTATGTTTCTTGTATACAGCATATTGCTGGGCTTTCCTTCCCAATCCACTGTGCCAATCTATTTCTTTTAATTGGTGAATAGAGACGACTTACATTGATGGTTATACTTGTGATGTATTGATTATGTTTGCCATGTTATGTACCTGATGTTTGTTATCCCTCTATCCACTGTGTTTAATTATTCACGATATTAGATTGGTTCTTTCCATTTTTATTTGTAAAGTTCTGGTAATTTTGATCCCTCTCTAGAATACCTTTAGTAGTCTGTGTAGGGTTTGCTTTGCCATCACAAAATTCCTTAGTTGTTCTTTGTCATGGAAGTATTTTACTTTTCCATCAAACTTGAATGAGAGTTTTGGAGGGTATAGGATTCTGGGCTGGAATTCGTTTTCATGAATGACTTGAAGTACTCTACTCCATGCTCTTCTTGACTTCATGGTTTGTGAAGAGAAATCTGACATTATTCTGATGTTTTTTTCTTTAGATGTGATCTGTTTCTTTTCTCTAGCAGCTTTTAACATACTGTTCCTGTGCTGAATTTTTGGGATCTTGATTATTACATATCTGTGTGTATTTTTAATTGGGTTGATATTATTTGGAGTTCTATATTCTTTAATCACTTGAGTACCATATTTTCTCCCATACTTAGGAAGTTTTCTGCTAATACTTCTGCCCATATTATTTTTATATCATTTGTATTAACTCCTTTCTCATTGATGCCAATTAATCTCATGTTGCTCATCTTTGCATCATCTTTTAGATGTTGAGTGACTTTTTCCTGCATCCTAGTTGTTTTTAAGAGATCCTTTTCACTAGCTGCAATGGCGTCTTTAAGATCTGAAACTCTGTGTTCATTTTCATTAAGATGGCATTGCCAGCTTGTCACCAAGGTTTTAAGTTCATGTGTATCTCTTTGAATTGGCTTCATGTTATTTCTTTCATATATTGACCATTCAAAGATCCTGTAGTTTTTCTGTTCTTCTCCAATTTCTTTCAATGTCTTCTTCAGAAGCAGTAATTAATTCTTTCATTATGGTTATCCTTTCTTTTTTACTTCAGAAATTATTTCTGATCTGGTTTCCTCTCCACCATTGTGCAATTATCTTTTTACTTGAGATGCTATTAATTCAGAGATTTCTCTTTTTACTTCAGAGATTATTTCTGATTTGATTTCCTCTATACTTATTTGAAGTTTTTTCTTTATTTCAGATGCTATTAATTCAGAGATTTCTTTTTTGCTTCAGAAATTATTTCTGATCTGATTTTCTCTATACCTATCTACAAATGTTTCTTTACTTCTTGTGCTGTTAATTCAGAGGTTTCCTTTTTTGCTTCAGAGATTATTTCTGATCTGATTTCCTCTATACCTTTTTGCAGTTGTTTCTTTACTTCAGACACTATTAATTGGGAGATTTCAGCTGTGTAATTCCCATTTTCTTCTATGTTAGTGTATGCTGTAGTATTGTGGACTAGGGATGGTTTCTGAGATTGTATTTTGCTCTTTCTCATTGTCACTGTGTAGAGCACTGTCCTCTGACCTTTGGTGCAGAGCTTGGTGCAATTATACCTTTAGTGTAATTCTAGGAGGGATGGGTCCAGAGAAGGTACAGATTGGTCTGGTTGGCTGTGGAAGAGGAAGTCAGTTTCTGTGGCTCAGAGGCACTGGAGGTTGGGCAGGTCCATTGGCCTGTTAGGCCATGTGGCACAGGAAGTCATTTCCACATGGCTTGGCAGAGCTGTAGGGTGAAGAGGTCAGTCAGTTGGCTGGATGGGCCGTGTGGAACAGGAAGACATTCCTGGGTGGTTTGGTGCAGCTGGAACTGGGACCATCCGTCGACTTTTAGTCTGTGAATTTCCTTTTGAGATAAATGTATTTCTTGTATGCAGCATATTGTTATTGCTTTTTTAATTTACCCTGCTAGTCTGTTTACTTTGATTGGTGAATTGAGGTAATTTATACTGATAGTTTAACTGATCCATAGAGGCATATCTTTGTGTGTTCTTTTCCTGTTATAGGTTCTGTACTTTTTCCTACTTTTTAATTATTTTCTCTGTTTGGTGATTCCTTCCTGTTGTTCTTGAAGCTGTGATCACTCCTATCTCTTTCTAGACTAGAAACTTCTTTGTAAGTTTGGTTTGGTGGTCATTAATTTCTTCAATTATTCTTCACCATTGAAGGATCTTATTTGGTCTTCGAATTTGATCAGTGGTTTTGCAGCATACATCAGTGTTGGTTGTAAGTTATTTTCTTTCAGGATCTGAAATACTTCACTCTGAGCTCTTCTAAATTTCATGGTTTGTGTGAGAAATCTTCCATGATTTAATGGGCTTTCTATTGTAGATGATCATATTTTTTTTTCTCTAGAAGCTTGTAATCTATTCTTTTTGCTGAATTTCTGAGGTCTTCGTCGCTATGTGTCTAGGTGTAGATCTATTGTGATTATGGCTGTGTGATGCTCTATATACCTCACTTATGTGTATGTTAGGTTCTTTTTTATGTTTAGAAACTTTTCTGCTGGTACTGCTGCAAATAGGCACTGCTGCCTCCCACAGCCTCATTGAGACCTGTTAACCTTATGTTATTTTTTGCTTGCATCATCTTGTAGGTGCTGAATTATCTCCTTATTCTATTTTAGCTTCAAGGGATCTTTCCTTTCATGTTCATTAAATGCACCACTGTCTTTGAAGTCTTAGAGTCTGTCTTCAGTTTCCTTCAAGAGGTTTTGCAAGATTTCAATGGAATTCTTAATTTCCTGAATAACTATTTCAATCTTCTCATGCATTCTAGTTCTTTCCTGTAGTGTTAATTCAGCCTTTCCATCTTTTTTATGTTCCCTTATATTTTTTAATCTGCATCTTCTTTAGCTGTGTTGAACAATTCTCTCCTGATGTAGTCCTTTATTTTTGAACTAAGAGATTGTTTGTGATCTCATTTCTTCTATAGCCTGATGAAATTGTTTCTTTACTTTAGTTGCTACCATTTCAGAGATTTCAGGTGTGTGAATTTGATGTCTTGTATGTCATTGTCTCTTTCATTTGTTCTGAGAGTGCTAGAGAATTGAGACTGCCCTTTGCTCCTGAGTTTTAGCATGTTTCAAACTCTGAGGAATCGCCAAAACAGAGTCCCAGAGGCCACCCAGAGTCCAATACAGTTCTTATATGGCTCCAGAAAAGCTCTGTGCCTGCTTGCACTAAGCCTACAGATCCCAGCTTTCCTGAGTCCCACAGTCTTCTCAAAGACCTCCTAAGTTCTTAAACATTTGGAATGTCACAAGCAGAAGCTCCACACCTATACACTGGGGCCTAAAGAAGACCAGATCCTATCAGAGTCCTGCAGGTTATCTAGAGTCCATCAAAGCTCTTAAATGGCACGAGGTAAGTTCCATGCCTGTGCGCACTGGATACACAGATCACAGCTCTCCTGCATCCTGCAGGTCACTCAGAATCTTCCTAAATTTGTAAAAGTTTGGGCTGGTACCAGCAGAAATTCCATGTCTATGTTCCAGAGGGTAAGGAAGGTCAGAGTTTATCAGAGTTCCACAGGCTTCACAAAGCCCACCAAAGTTCTTCAAACTTTTGGCTTTTAAGGTATAGCATTAAAAAATGCATAGCATGTGTTAGCATAAAACCTAGACACATCATACTGTATATTTTAAATTGTCTTAGATTACTAATAGTTCCTAATGCAGTTTAAGTGCCATAGAAATAATTGTTAAGCTGTATTGCTGAGGGAATAGCAAAAGACAGTTTTTCACATGTTTCCTTCAGATATATCATTTCTAATTTTTTAATCTCAATATGAGTGAATATGTGGATGGGGAACCCACAAAAGACTATGTATTTTTTAAATATAGACATAGACATGATCTAATTCCAAATTCATATGTGTTTATATCTTATTCTAAAAAATAGCATTCTTTCTTTAAATTCAGTCAATTTTTAAAAAAATTATTATGTTCCTAAGTATTTCTAAGATAAACGAGAAGGTAAGTTTTATTTAGATTGTTTGGGAAAAGGCAGGAAAAAAGAAACAGATTCTTTCCATTGTAACTGGTGGAGCAAATTTGGACTTTAAGAGGTAGTTTTTCTTTTAGAGAAACGGAACTCCTCCACGTTTCCTGATTTCTGGAATGTAGCTACCATCCTTTCTTGTCCTCAGCTAAGATGAATGAAAATAATATGCATATACTGTCACCTCGAATGTAGGTCCTTTTCCATTCAAAGGAACAGAAGGAAGAAAAAGTCCAGGGAAGACAAACTATGTTTTTAGTTCTCTATGGTCTCATGATTTTCCCTCTTCTCTCTGTTCTTCTGTAAAAACTCCTGCATTCCTACACACAGAGATGTGTTGATTTGTGTCACTTTGAAGTCCCTCTATTTCCTTGTAGCAACCTTTGAATAAGCCATTTTCCTGTTCATCATAAATGACTTCCCATAGCTAAGAAAAATGAACAAATGGACCTAAGAAGCATGTAATGGTATCATAACCAACATATATACCAAAATATTAATATGGGTAAATTTAGATAGATTTTCCTTTCATTACTGTTTGGTCTACAATCCGATGAAAGTAAATGTAGCAAATATTCATTCACACTTCACAATAATTTTATGCATTAATATCAGTAGATTGTCCAAGATAAAGGAAATGCAGATGGTTTAGTCTCATATTAGAGAGTACAGGGTAGTACTAGTATAGACCTTGAATAACAAAGTTCTTCTCTAGGCATACCTAGGAAGAGTATAACTATAAATTTGACCTCAGCCTTGATGTCCTTGTCTTTTAACATCTGGAACATGCTGTACATGAGGTTTCCAATAGTTACTTACCTGTGTACCTTAATCATTGCACCCTTTGACTTCCAACTTCTCATTCTCCATGCCTATGACAACCAACATTGAGTTTTCTATATTCTATATATAACTGGGAATCATGAAATGTTTAGTCTATTGTGCCACCTTTATCTCATGTCACATAATTCCATCAAGGCTCACTCATGCTGTCAGAAGTGATGGGATTATCTTCATTTTTAAGTTGGAATAGTATCCCATTCTTTATACATATTCTTTATCCATTCATAGCTCAGCAGACCTCTGGGTTATTCCTCTACCTTAGCTACTGTGAATAGTGTTGCATTAAGCAAGAGAGTACAAATATGCCTTGAAGGTATTGATTTTGCTGCTTTGTATAATTATCCATTACTAGGATGACTAGATCAGATAATAGAACTACTTTTAATTTTTTGAGGAAATGCTGTACTATTTTTAATAATCAGTACATTACTTTACATTCCTGCTAACAGTATATCAAGTTTTTCCTTCATCTACTTCCTCAGTAACATGTTTTGTCCTTTTGAGAATAACCATTCTTATAGACATTTTACAATTTATTGTGGTTTTGATTTCCATTTCTGTGATGATTACAGGCTTGGGACACCTTTACACATTCCCATTGATTATTTGAGTGCCTTCTTTTGGTGAAAGTGAACTCAGCCGGCTCTTTTGTCCATTATGTAGGCCTGCTATTTATTTTTAATTTGTAAGGCTTTATAATTTTTGGATGCAACTTGCACAAGTAGTTTTTATTAATTATATCTCATTATATTTTATTTTTTATTTATTTTATTTTTATTATTACATTAGTGGTACACAACAATCACATTCCTTATGGAGAGTTGGCACGGGTATATAACACATCTCAGTTCTTTTTCATTCCCTTCCTTTTCTCACCCTCTCCCTTCCTCCACTCCACTTCCTCCACTTACTCCTTGATTTATCACCATATTGTCTATTTTTTGTTCTATGCTTTATTTATATTTTTTCCATACACGGCTATAATTGTTGCAGTAAAAGCCTCAGTAGCTAAGTTTCAGAGGCAACCTGTATGGTTTTTTTCAACAGATAAATGGATAAAGAAAATATGGAAAGGTTGGGGAGATAGCTCAGTAGAATAAGCTCTTGTGCAAGGTCCTGAGTTCAATCCCTCGTATCACAAAAAAGGCAGACAGCACGATGGACAATAACTCTGCCATAATGAAGGGTAAACTTGAGTTACCTGTAAGAAAATGAATACACTTTAAGATCTTGATGCTAAATGAAACGAATTGGACACTGAAGTGTAAATATCACGTTGTTTTTCCTATATGAGAAAACTAAAATATAAGTAAAGATATGTAAGTACATTTTTGCTTTTAAGTCATACATTTATATGTTTAATCTCTTTTAATTGAGTGTCATTTGTGTTGTGAGACAAATATGTAATTTTATTCTTCACATTTGGTAATCTACTTTTCCCAACACAGTTGCTGAAGAATTCATGCACGTCCTATTCTGTGTGCTAACACTCCTTCTGAAGAACAGGAGATGATAAATGCATATGTTCATCTCTGAGCCTCCTATTCTCAGAATAGAGAATTGAAATATGTGTGTGTTTGCACACTAGTACCACACTGCTTTGACTGCAATTTTCTGCAGTCAATACTAGAACCAGCATTGTTCTTCTTTTTAATGATTGTTGTAGGTATTTTGTGCCTACACTGAACTTGAGGACGGCCTCATCTATTTTCATGAAGAGTGCCATTGGTATATGGGTAGAACTTGCTTGCATTGGTTGTGTAGGACAGCTCTGTGTAATACGAACATTTAACAACATGAATTCTCCCAATCCATGAATGTAGATGCCAATCTACTTGAGTCCCATTTAAACTTTTTAGCATTATGCTATAGTTCTCAGTGTAGAATTTTTTAGTTAAACTTGTTTCAAAATATTATTTTGCTGCTGTAAACAAAATTGTCTTCTTTATTTCACTTTTGGATGGTGTCTCCACAAGTTGAAGCCTCACACGTGTGAGGCAAGTGCTCTGCCACTGAGCTTCATTCATCCCAGTCCAGTGACTGCTTTATGAGATCCAGTCACAGTCTGGTGATGGCTACAGGAAAAGCAAGTTTCATTTATCTTTATTAAGTCGAGTCACAAAGATCACAGTAGGAGACTGTAAGAAAAGAGGACATGGCAGTAACACACCATGACAGAGAACTGCTAACAGAGTATTCAAGTCTGAAGAGTAGAGTATCTCCTTATCAAGGTCTATTTCTAAGAGTGCTGTTTTCCAAGTATTGCCTATAGGAATTTAAGCTTCAGAGACTGATGGGGTGATCTAAAGTAAAAGTCTAGGTAATAATCATGGAAGGGAATGTTGAAATCTGAATGAAAATAAAAACGATTAGAAATCAAGTGGTCTAAGTATTGTGTTACCATGAAGATGGCAAAAATTAGGATTTTGAAAATCCACGTAACAGCCTCTAAATTCTTCCTCAATATAGTGTAATAGAAAACAGAAAGAGGGCTTACAGCCCGGTACTCTGTGCTTTGATGTATATTTTACTTAATAATGTAGCAGCAATGGTTTGAAAATGCCTATGATAGATTACTGTAGGTATAGAAGTGGACATTAGGGCAAAAGCAGCCCCATCTCCCTGTCTTCCAGAACATCTTCCTCTTGGGAGTGCTACAATAAGGAAGGACGATTAAGATATGGAAGAACTTATTTATCATAATGCCAGATTTTACTGAACGTAGACTAACCACAAAGACAAAAACAACCAGAGGACGAGAAGCATCCTAGGGAGCAGGAGCAAAGCTATGGAAGTAAACAGTGGGGCCTGGCTTCTTGGTCGAGTATTGATTACCAAGAGAAGAACAGGAGGCATTTGCCAGCCTGGCTGAGTTTTCCTAAATTAGATGTAAAGGTCACTTCACTGACTGAATTGGTAGAAAGTCTCAGGCATTATCAGAGGCTTGTCTATCAGCCTCTTGCTCTTTGTAGCAAATAACTATACTACAGCATAGGGAAGTACTTTGGCAGACCCTGCCTTCCATCTTGTCAAGCTTCAGATCAGGTGTGAAATGAGGTCGAAAACACAGTTGACAAATCCTTTTACATCTCACCTCCATCTGTGTTCCTGCCTGACAGCATTTTGACAGTATTCCTCCTTCATAAATTTCCACATAGACACAATTTTTCTGTCTCTGCACCTCTAAGGAATTATTTATTCAATTTGAGGCTTAATGGAAATGCCCACTGACCGCTCTGCCACGTTTTATCCAATTTCTCCTCTTTTGCACAAGGCTTACCCAATTTCTACTTTAGGCCAGACATTGCCCAGACTACTTTTAAAATAGAACAGAACAAACAAAAAATGGAAAAACAATACAATTAAGCAAATGTCAAAGCCCAATAGTGCGGAGGCAGAATTAGATAGGTCACAGAAATGCCTAAAGACATGTAGTATGCATGTGGAAGACACAAAACATTGAAGTTCTCAGCGTTTGCCTACGTATCTAACAGCAAAATATTGGTACAAACGCTAAACCCAGACTGCCTGGGGTCTGATGTTGCTTAGGTGTGGATTATTAGCTCTGGGTTTGAGAAATTCACATTCTTTCTATGACTTTTTCTGTAAAGGAGGATAACAGTGAAGATATTGACAGTAAGTGCTACAAAAGCTAAATGAGTGAATTAATATGAAGCAGAACCCCCCATACTCAGTGAATGTGTAAGGAGAGGAGGCTATCTCTTGGATTAGAACAAATTCATAATTCCTTGATTCTAATTGAAGACAGATGTTAAATTTAACTATATAATATTTCCTTTCTTTTTATTGATTATTTTATAGTTTTAATTTTTTATATCCTTTGATGTAATTCAATTAATAAAAAATAAGTTAGAAGGGGGTCTGGTGGTACACAGCTCTGATCCTAACACTCAGGAAGCAGGGACTGAAGGATTTCTGTGAGTTTGAGACCAGCCTGGGTTACAAAATGAGCTCAAGCCCAGCCTGAACTGTATACCAAGGTCCTCTCAAAAGAGACAAAAAAGGTAGAGTACTAGAAGACATTCCATTCACTTTTCCCAATATAATATAGGTATGTATCTTTTCAAATTATGATTTGATATGTTTTACACTTATTGAACACACACAAACACAACAATCATTTAAAATAGTTTTGGCTATTTTACGATTACCTAATATAATTTTGGTTATTTCAAGGGCCTATCCTATTGTATTAGAGACATATCCTTGACAACAAGGTCTCTATAAAGCACACACAGAATGAGAATATGTTGTCTATGTGGATTAGCAGGAAATGCACCTTTTTCTTTCTAGTGCTGCTCCTATAGGTCTGTCCATTATAGATGAAGATTATTTCCTTGCACCTCTTATTAGAATCAATGGAATATAAGGACTGGTAGCTTTGCAGATGAAACTGCAAAGTGCACTGTGCTGTGTGCTGCTGAGGAGGCTTCCTCTGTCTGCCCTTAAACTAGCAAGCAAATGGTTTGGAGACTTGAAGTCTATTTAGGAGCTAACAAGCTTCTTAAGGCAGCAGTGGTGCTGTCTTTTCCTGGAAATCTGACTAATGGCATGCTGGCCAATCCATCACAGCTTCACAAAGAAGGCGATGAAAAGCAGGCCTCTCTCCTGCACTTGAAATTGAAATTAGCCTGATTGGATTGCACAAAGAGTCTTCTGCAGTCAGCCCTGATGGACTTCAAAGGACCTATATACATCAGAAAAAAAAAATCCAAAGCTACAGACAGTTGAAATTCTGGTACAAACAATATCATCTTTTATTTGAAGCCTTAAAAGAAGAGGAAAGAATGACAATAACAAAACCTACTGTTGCAGAAATATCCAAACAATTAACTTAAATATTTATTTTTAAATTTGACATGATCATTAGAATACCACTGCACCTCTCTCAGCACTCTGGGAGGCACAGGTAGAAGGATTCTAAATTCAAGCCCAGTCTGGACAATGTAGCGATTCAGTAAGGTAATATCTCAAAATTGAAAATAGAGGAAAAAAAAAAAAAAAAAAAGGACTGTGAAGGCCCTGGGTTCAGTCCTCAGTACCACAAAAAACATACATATATAAACCCTAATGAAACCCTCCAAGGATTACAGGTAAAGCAAAGAGTTCCATGAAAGATACATGTGTACATCTTTGAACAGCCAATTTATTTATTACTATTTTAATGCTAGTGGTGCCATTATCACTCAAGTCTATTGTCCTTATATAACAACTTGCCCTGGCAAGTCACGAAATCACTAATTCTCTGGAAATTCTGCTACGCTGCTTTTTCCTCTACAACATGGTGATAAGCTTGTGCAGCTCCTGCAGAGGGAGGGGCCTGGAACAGCCAGCAGGGACGCTGTGCCCGGTGAAATGAGCACTTAGAGGAACGGACATTGCCCAGCTGAATCCCATGCTGCCCTTGGGGCTCACACGGCTCTCAAGCAATCAAGAAAAGGCTAAAAGCAGGCTTGGACTATGTTCTCTTCCAGTTTTCCACAACTAACATTTAAAAATTAAAACACCCTGCTAACCAATGAAATACATCCACCGTATTTGCTTTAGGAACAATTATTTAGTCACCTGTCATACGGTTTGTCTCATAGTTAGCATCCTAGAAAATGATCTTGGATGGTTTCACTTCTATTTTATTTTTGTTTTGCTACCCCAAGGCTTTTGGACATACTTGTGGATATTTTGACACAGTGTGGTTCCACGGATACCACTCAGTAATATTGATGTCTAGGTTTGCCAAACTGGTTTCCATAAAGACATTCTCCTTTTCCTCCTGAGATTTTTTTAAAAAATAAGGTCAAACCTTTAATCATTTAAAGAAAGAGTTGTAGGGCCAGTGAGATTGCTCAGCGGAATAAGCGCTTGCTTTGGCAAGCATAGGGATCAGGGTTCGACGCTGCGTCCCGCAGGCTGTGTGGGCACCGCCACTGGAGCACACTGAGCCAGCGAATGAGTCCGGGCATGGAAGCATGCGCCTGTAATTCCAGTGCTGGGAAGGCTGAAAACAGGAGGATCACTATGAGTACGAGCTGCCAAATACATAAATGAAAAAAAATAAAGGAAAGAAACCTAACATACATTAGCATATATGCTAGACATTTCCCTTATACCAATAAATACTAAGGAAATCTTCCAAGGATTCCAGGTAAAGAAAGGAGTCCTATCAATTATAAGTAAGTATACATATTGTTTTCAGTATTAAATATTCTAAGTACGACAGAAGTAATTGAAAGCAACATTTGCCGATATCAGAAGCCAAGCCTTTCTCCTGTCTTCCTTTCTCTCCTTCCCTTTCCTTTTCTCTCCCTCTTTTCCTTTTCTTTCTCTCTCTCTCCATTTATTTCCTGCTTTCTCCTTTCTTCCCTCCATCTTGCATGCTTTCTTCCTCACTCTTTGCTTTCCCCTCCCCTCACCACAACCTCTCACGCTTCTTCCTCTTCTCTCCTTTCCTTCTTCCTCTCTGAATCAAGGACCTTGCTCGTGCTAAGCACTCTAACACTGAGTGATACCCATAGTTTCCAGATCATCTTCACTTACCATGCTGCCTCTAAATAAAACATTGTTTAAAATTCCATGTTGCCCAATTGCTAAGTCATGCGTTTGCACACTACAAAAAAAGAAAATAAAAGACTATGGGTTCTAATAGAAATTTAACTGTGATGAATTCTAGAATTTCTGATATAGAGATAGATGTAACAAACCATACTAGAAAGTTAAATAAATTCTGTGTTTAATAAATCCCAATGACAACCATAGCACTGAAAAACAAAAGATTTCCCAACATGTTTATAAACAAGACTAAAAGAGGAAGTACAGTGCCCACAGCCAGATCTCTGGAGAGAAATAAGTTTCTATACAGTGCCAGGGTATTGAGAATGTTTGGGAAAATTCTCAGAGGTGCTCATAGAAAAATCTCACTGGCAACAGTTAATAAGGAATATTAACTGTGTAGTGGGATTTTTCCCATGTTGAGTCTCACTTCAAAAACAGAAGAGATGAGGGCAATGAGAAATATTGCAGACCATCACATTTGCATAAAGTGATCCATCTATGCTCAGGTATTGTTGCAGTATGGGTAATACTATAAAAGCTTGTCTTTCCTATCACATTATTGCTTGAATTAGTGAGATACTCCTGTGTTCTACACATAGCTGATCTGTCCACTAGAAGAGCCTAGTTTCACCACAATTATCTCTGGATAGTAGTTTCTATAAGTACATTTACCCTTTTCTTTGTCTAGTTTCAAGAAGTACCAAATATGGTCACGGGTCATTCCAACTTACTCTTTCAGCAAAGAAAACCTGTTTTTTTTATATAGGAAATATATCTCTAAAGATAGAAAAAAGTTGCCCAAAAGAGATGAATAATCCTAAAAACTTTATGAGGTACACTACTGAGAAGACCTATTGTTGCCCCTTGATTATAAGAGAAATCATACATATTGCTTACTAACTCAAAGAGTACAACACACACCACAGGAGGGCACCATTCCTAATCCTACAGTGCATTGTTTATCAGCTGGAAGAATTCGCTAAGTAATGTAATTCCACTCCATCTTTTCAGGTTCTTTAAGCTGGTGAAATTATGTTGTGAGCCCAGTGAACTGTATGGATTTAACTCTCTTATCACTTTGAGGACACAGAAATAAGTTTCTACGTTAAAAAAAAAAATGTGTGCATGTTATACTACAATGATTAATACCATTTTTTTTAAGTTCATGAATGGTAATGCTGGTAGAAGAGCTGCATATGTGAAAAGCAAATTCATACCTAGACCAAGCCTCTCAGTGAAGGTCTAATCCCTGATGGGTGATTTTCAACTGAGACTGACCAGTTTCTTGGGCAAAGTTCCCAGCTGGCCTACGGTGCTTCCACACTGGTTTAGATAGAGTGAGATGCTATGAAGTCGTAAGTCTCCTCTCCCCTTATTGTTATGACCACATTGTCCAGGATCCTATGGACCAACTTCTAATTAACACCTACATCACAAGTCATTTGTGTGGATTCCCTTTACTAAGAATTCATTTGAAAGTAGAAATATCCTCATGCTTAGTGCCCATTTTAGAAATTTATTTTGTGTGTGAATCACATCAGCAAGGAAACCACGCTTAGCATATCAGTTGCAAATAGAGCCCCCATTATGCTTACAGTAACCCACCATTGTTCGCTAAGACCTGTTGGTCTTATGTACAGGAGAAACAGGAGATTTAAATAAAGATGTGGGAAAACCATAACCCTGTATCTTTCATGGTGGCACTAATCTGTGAAATCTTTCTAGGGGCACAATATTGCTTTTGGTTTACTATTTCCCCACATAGTGACAATTTTAATCACTTCCATTTGGGCTTTCCTACCATAATACTCCTTACACTATAAGCAAAGGAACCAAGATGGGGATTCTGTTAAGAACTATGTATGTTTTTCCCAAGTATTCAATATTAAACTGGGGAAATGACCACAGACTGAATATATCTATTGGTCTCCACTGGAGTCTGACCTTGACCAAAATTCGATGGATCACTTGACTTCCTTGAGGCTGTTCTCTTACAGTATGGCTACAGTATTTTTGATGTTTCAGAATCAGCAATAATTCACACCCAATGTCCTGTAATCTCCCAAATCTCTGATCAGCTCCTTCTCACAAATGGACAGTTACTCCGGTAAAGGCTTTAGGTCCCTTTGGGTAAAGGAGAAAAACTGAAAGTATGTCTTTTTGGTAGAATAGAAGGCTTTTTCCTCAAGGAGACCTAGCCCCTATGGCTTTTAACAAGCTTTCAGTATGGCTGACTGAAGGCTGGGCATTGTTTAAGGGCTTGAGATTCTCTGGTACTGATGTGAGCTACATTTTTACACATTTACCCTTTATGTCCTCTGTTTATATAAGTCTAGTTGAATTCTTTTTAGCCTATATATTTTAGTTTGGGGAATACAGTGACTCCATAAGTAGCTACATTAAATGTAAATTTTTTGCTGAATTGGTTCATATCAAGAATCTCAGCCTGAAGATATCTGCTTTTTCTTTATATCTGAAGATAGTTTCCAGGTCTATGTCTATGATGGCATTATCCCACATCCTTAACATCGAATCCCAAACTTGTTCTTCTGACCTCTGTTTGTAAAAGTTAGAAAACTCAAGAATTTCTTTGGGAGTTAAGCAGACCTCTCCACTGGTCATGTTGTGCACCTCCTTCAAAGCCTGCTGAGGTTGAGCAAAGTTACAGGCCAGAGGAAATAGTGAATGATGCGGTGGGTTCTGGGATACGCTGGCATTGTCTTGGTTGGTAACTGTACCAGAGAAGGTCATTATTGTTTTCATAGGCAACATAGGATTAGTTTTCTCTGGCACAGGAGGTGAGGTAACACATAGGAGTTGGGATGGGGATGCCTCTACCATTGAGAACAGGGAAATCTTTTCTAGTGGCAAAATAATTTCATCAAATTTTGAAGTTCAGGGGCCCCAGGCTCTCCAAAACATCTCGAATCCAATTTATTGGATCCCATTATTTTGAGACCAGTGCCCTCACTTGAACTTCAGATACATTTCAAGGGTGAACATTACACTTGTGCTATAACTCAGTTAACTGAATTGTGTTTGTGTTTGGTTTTTGGCAACTGAAGGAGGGAAGATTCTTCTTCATGAGATACTGAAAAACCTTTGGTTATTTATCATGAATGGTCCTGAGAATTTGACTCTTTGAGCTCCTCATTTTTCTTTATTATTTTGTCTTTATATTTAGAAACCTTGTGATTGTTCATGTATTTCTGGGGGCCATGATTTTTCTTAGTAGTTTGTCTGAAGATACAAACAGTAACCAACCAGTATCATTATATTTCCTATTCTTCCAAAAATTTCAGAGTTTTGCATATAGCATCACTAAATTCCTTATTTTCCACAAGGCGTGAATTAGTCAGCCCAATGCATCTGTGCCTTGCATTATGTTAAGCAGTTCACCCCACAGACTACATTTTGGAAAGAAAGATTATGATCATTTTGAGTTTCATCAAATTGGAGAGGCAACTCTTGCAATAATGAGACTAACTAGAGAAATTCATCCTTATAAATCTTTTTATCTAGAATTGCTCCTAGTGCCAAAATTCAAATCCTATGAGGAACAGAACCAATATAAGAATATAGATGTATAATGACATGAAGGGGTTTGGTAGGTAGGCTTACAGAATCAGAAGTGGAACAGTCACAATGGGTGCTTGTGGAATTAAAGTCAGAGGAACCCAAAGCATACATCCAACACCTGGGAAGCCAGAGAATCTAATGACAGTTGAAAGTTGAAGACCTGGTAACTCGCTGAGGAGTCATGGTTCCCTGTTAGGGTGCTAAAGAGTCTGTGCTGGACAGCTGAGGAAATGGAGAGCAATGTCTAAGGGCGAAGACTAAGACTTGGGATCCTGAAAGGGGGCGTACTTCCTCCTCCTCCTCCTCTTCCTCCTCCTCCTCTTCCTCCTCCTCCTCCTCCCCTTCCTCCTCCTCCTCCTCATCCTCCTCCTCCTCCTCCTCCTCCTTCTTCTTCTTCTTCCTCTTCTTCTTCTTCTTCTTCTTCTTCTTCTTCTTCTCTCATCTGAACTTTTGGTTGGAGAAACATCCAGAGTGAGTTTCTCCCCACAGCTAGCTGGCCAGTATCAGCGTCCACGAACATGCCCAGTGCATCGCTAACCTGTGAAGTGCTGCTTACTCAAGACAAATTTGCAGGCAAAAAACCCTGATATATTATATATACATATATACACATATATGTATACATATACATACATATACATATATATACATATATATACATACATATACATATATATACATATATATACATATATATACATACATATACATATATATATATATATATATATATATATATCTCCTCCAGAGATCAAGAGATCACGATGTAAAATGTTTTACCTGTATTGCCATGAGCACTTACTTTTGTTCCATCCTATTTTGCATGTTGATGAAACTGATTTCTCTTACCTATAAACATCAACTTTGGAATTATCAATATGAGGTTAATAGCCTTTCAAAGTAGCCACTTTCCTCCTTGACGGGTACTTCGACATAATATACAGGCCTGAAGCTTGATAAGAAGTGAAAATGTGTTTGTTTTTATTCCACATATCAAAAAACTGACACGTGCCAGCCAAATAGCTCAGCAAACTAAAGTGCTGCAAGTGCAGGAACTGAGGTTCGATCCCTGACACCACATACTGTGCTGCCCTACTTCCAGGAGCCTCTGAAAGGGTAACTGAGACTGGGCATGGTGTCACACATGTATAATTCCCGTGCTTGGAGGGATCGCTATGAGTTCGATCTGTGTAGTGAGACCCTGTAGATCCTGTTTTAAATACATTTTTAAAAATGACACTCCAGGCCGGGCGTGGTGGCGCACGCCTGTAATCCCAGCACTCGGGAGGCTGAGGCAGGAGGATTGGTGCGAGTTCGAGACCAGCCTGGGCTACAAAAGTGAGCTCAAGGCCAGCCTCAACTGCATAGCGAGACCCTGTCTCAAAAAGACAAAAAAAAAAAAAAAAAAAAAAATGACACTCCATCAGGCTATGACTTGCTTGGCATGACACAATAACCTTAGCGTGGAGGCAGATTTATTAGGCAGATTTATTTGGTTTAATGCATATTATTAATTTTCAATTAACACATAATAACTTTATAGATTTTTTAACTTATCCCATGCTTGTTTTATGCATGAAGTACACTGTATAGTGACTAAGTCATGGTAAGCATATCTATCACCTTAGACCTTTATTGTTTCTTCCTAGTAAAAGCATTCAGAACTATTTTTTCCACTTTTCAAAAATTATTCATGGCAATATTATTATAGATTGGTAAGCAGGCACCAATACAGGGAGGCCAGACAAAAATAAGTTCTGATCCTCAGCTAAGTAGAAGCAGATTTTGCATCCTAATGCCCACTCTTCTATAATTTAAGCATAACATCCTTTGGTATTGACCCAAAGTCACACTCCCAGCCTCTCACAGAGCCTCCCTTTCAACAGAACTTTCAGGTTGATGCTTTGTGAAAGTGATAATTGTACAAATTCTCAGAAATGTTCCTACATTGGTTTATCATGGTTTTTCATGACAGTAAAACTCAACAGAATATAACCTCTAAGAAAATCATTTTAAAATTATTTCTGAAATTGATGATTTCATACATCTTTAAATTTTCCTTTTATTGATGTATATTTGCAATACATGAAATTTAAATTACATATATATATATATATATATATATATATATATATTCCTGATGTTTTTTATTCCATTTCTTCCTCCCTAAGGCTTTCCTACCCTCTTTCCTCTGATAAATTTTTAACTACAGATAGAAATATTCCAGTGATTAGGTCACAAACCCTTTAAAGGATGGAAGATAGAAGTGATCATTTAAAAATGATTAATTTTAAAATTTTGATTCAGCTTGTACTTTGTGCACTCAATTGGGGATGACAGTGGCTCATTTTACTTCTATTCCACAACCCATTTATAAATATCAAATGTTTTTGACCATATGAGTACTTAACCAAAGGAAATGCAATATATTAGGCAACTCATTCATTGCATGAACTTATCCTTGGAAAGAAATGTAATAATTAAAAGAATTTGGATCAACTGTTTTCTACTTTTGAAGTATCTAATTTATTCTAAATCAAATCAATGCAATAAAATAAAATGTTCCAATAAAAGAAATAACCTCTTTAAGCTGTTTTCAATGAAATTTTTCCTCATCTTTGTGAAATGTCAGAATTCATACACATCTCAATGAAATAAACTAAACAACAGCAAACAGCTAAACAAAAATCTGAAACAGTAGTGCCTTCAAACAAGTGATATTCTGATGTCCATTTCATAAACAAATATTTTGTATGCTTTCTTGAATATAAATGCTTCCATTAAATAGAATGTTATATTAACACAGGAGAAAACACTTAAATAGGATAAATGAATTTCTTTTCCTCTTCTGAATAAAATGAATGCTGCTTACTTGGCTCATGATATACAAAATTAAACAGAGCACAATTTAATAGATTTGTATTTGGTGCTTTGTTTATGTATTCTGTCTTGATAATGCACTCAAGCACAATTGATCACCAATTTTAATTTCCTTTATTGTGCTTCAGACAGACAAAAAAGGCAAGAAAATGAAATGAAAGAATCACTTAGTCGACTGTGCCTGCACTTGGTCCAGATGGTGAACACATCCAGGTTTCTCTGTAACAGGGGTATGACTGGACATCCCCTGCGTGGCAGCCTGGCCAAGGCAATAACACAGCATGATCTCAGAGCTGGAACTGGAAAATATCAGGACAGAAAGCACCAAATCCTCCACTTTTGTGTATGAGAGGGGTCATAAAGTGATGAGCTTATTTTTTTTACAACTTTATTACTTTTAATAAGAAATAACAATGAGACAACTTCAAAACATGTTAGTAAGTCAGTCACAATAATTAATACAATGCATATTGTCTTCATAGTAGTTGTTCAGAGTACAAGATACAGACATGGTAACTTTTCTAAACACTACTGGTACAAATGTTTCTTCTCATTGAGCTAAGAGAAAGTAGTTGTATGCATAGTCCAACATTCATAATAGTAGTGGGCTATCAGCAGAACTGGCATTGTCAGAGGTTGCTGACTTGAGCCACAACACTTAGATACCATCTTACCCCAGAAAGAATGACTATCATAAAGAAATCAACGAACAACAAATGTGGGAAAGGCTGTGAGGAAAATGGAACCCTTCTCCACTGCTGATGGGAATGCAGACTGGAGCAACCATTATGGAAAGCAGTGTGGAGACAGCTTAAAAAACTAGACCTAGAAATCCTATTCAATCCAGCTAACCCCCTACTGGGAATTTTCCCAGAAGAACTGAAAGCATCATACCATAGTGACACCTATGTTCATAGCAGCACAATTGGTAACAGCCAAATCTTGGAAACAACCAAAATGCCCATCATATGAACAATGGTTGAAAAAGATGTGATATTTTTAAACAATGTAATATTACTCAGCTATAAAGAACGATAAACTAGAAGAGTTCATATATAAATGGATGTATCTTAAACATATAAGTGAAATAAACCAAACTTACATGTGTAAATATCATATAGTCTCCCTAACATAAGAACTCAAAAGAAGAAATAAAATAGGGAGGCATAACACAGCTGAATGGAAATCAAAGAATTAAGGGTTAAATAATGAAGTGACTACAAGCAGAAAACATAGGAGACATTCAGGAGCAAAAACATACACAGGATGAATTAGATACTGGTCCTAAGAACCTCCAAAAGGTTTATCACACTGAGGACAGCAATGTGTAACACTGAAACTATGCTGGGAACACATTTTTTATGAGTCCAAAATAATCTGTTTCATGTTATGTATGTTTTAGACACACTAAAAATTGTCACTGCTTGTAGCTCTTACATGACTGAAACTATAAGGCCAAGAGTATGTGCCAAAAAATGCTTCATAACTGACAGTTTTGAGTCCTTTTATCTTTTTCTTTTAACCATAAGATACTAATCAAAATTTATAATATAAAGTAAATGAGAGTATTTTTAAAGATAAAGATACCAATTGTTAATTTTTTCCTAGTTAAGCTGCAAATTTTCCACTAGAGAATAGTGAAATCTAAGAAGATAAGCTATCATTAAAGATGTGAAAATTTCTTGGATTTCATGCCTAATCAGAACATAGAATTTTAATCATTCTCCTTAGCATCTAGTGTTACTCCATAAGCCCTGTCATTTCTCAAATTCTTCACTTTGTCAAGTTTTTTCATCAAGAAACTTCAAACAGCTTAAATGTTCCTGGAAATTCTCCTGAGTTAAAATATAAAACCTTTTTTGCCACAGATATACGTCACTCTCGCAGCCACACATCTGGTCATGAAATCTCCGAGTAACTAAACAAACATCTCATCTTCCAGACTCTTTTCCTGGTTCTCAGCCAGACGCGATCTTCCCTGTGGAGACACCAGGTTCCCCCCTCTCAGGTACCACAAACACCTCAAGAGCATTCACTTGTTTCTTTGTCTCCTCTCCACTGCACTCAGTGCAGTTGTGGCAGACAGACTAAATTTTCTATTGTTCAAAGCCAGTCAATCACTGGGTCTGGAAGCTGAATTCAATACAACTAGAACCGTCAAACCATTCTCATATTAAAAGCAAATCCATTTTCGTATCCCATGCTATTCAATTTCTGAGTAATCCAGAGTACTCCAAGAATTTCATTTCCTTGTAGAAAAATATCACTCAAAATCAAGAAGCTGGGGGAGCCAGGGAGATAGTTCCATGGCACAAGTGCCTGCCTGGCAAGTGCAAGGTCATAAGTTCAAACCGGTCCTGACCAAAAAAAAAAAAATAATAATAAAATAAAAAATAAAAATAAAAATAAAAATCAAGAAACTGGCAAGAGAGAAGCCCAGTCTTCGTTTCCAGTTGAGAACAAGTCTCTGCATCCTTGCATGCCTCTGCTATCTCTTCCCAGTAGGAGCTCACAGCATCCTCTTATTTATCTCTTAAATGAGATGGCACTGGTGACTGAAAAGGGCAGGGGCAGAGCTGTGTGCTGTTTCCTGAAGAGTAGAAGGTGACTTCCCAACTGTGCTGACATGGAACACAATTGCATGTACAGGAGTACAGACACAGATGGGGAATTTAAGGTGTAAAGCTTTTCTTTATCTTTTTAACATTGCAGTTCCTCTCCCCATGACCAGTTGTAAAAGAAGCACCATATACTCTTTTTTCTTTAATTTTAAATTTATTTATTTATTTATTTAATAATTAATACATTGTATACTGTCTTCATCACAGTCATTCAGAGTATAAGATGCAGATATTTCTTGTCTAAACATCATTAGTATGAATATTTGTTTTCACTGCACAAAGAGAAAGTAGCTGTATATATAATTCAATAGTCTGTAACAGTAGCGGATTGTTAGCTCATCTGGCATTGTCAGAAGCTGTTGACTTGAGCCTTCATATACTCTTTATGATGCACTGAGTTTCTTCCTGATACCATGGTAAGGCCTCAGGTCTCAGAAATCCTCAGCATAGACAATCGAGCAGGCAGTGACTTCTCCATTGTGAGCTTTCTGAGTTTCACCAGCTCAGCCACAGTGTTGTTTCCATCCCTCAAGACTCTGCAAGGATGACATCATGTGTGCACTATCTCCTCCACGCATGCATGCTTCTGTGACCTCACCGATACTGTGCATGGCCAGCTATGGCTGCACTGCACTAACTTCTACTCCCTACAGTCATAGCTTATGGCACTGAGTAGCCTTAGTGCACAGAAAATCTCACTAATGTAATGAGACAGCTAAGAGAAACCAGGGATACTTACTTTCTTCTTTGAGAATTATGTAGGACATTAGTGACTAACATAATTTTCTGTTTTAAACTACTGTAAGAGATTACATCATAAACTGTTTCCCTTCCCAAAAGCATTATTGAAATCTGTATTTTTGCTCTAATAAGTGTACTCTCCATCAAACTGAATGGGACCATGCAAAATAACTTTTTTTCATTTGGATTGGCTTCATAAAAGGTTCTAGTCTGTAAGTTATTTTCCTGAAGATCTTTGTTCTGAGCTATCACATGTGGTATCAAAATTTAATATAAACAATTCCCAATTTGTTTTGGTTGAGATGTTCATCTACAGAAGATTAATTCTAAAAATTATAATGTATAGAAGTAAAATCTCCATGAAAAATTAAATTTTATTTCAGTGCACATATAATATGTAGGACAGACTTTGTATAGCTCACATCTCAACAAATGAGAGAAAAATAAATAGCTGAGTTCAAGGTCACAGGAAACCTCTCCAACCCCACTGTGGACCCAGGGTACTAAGTTCACAACGAGACTGAAACTGATTGCAATCAATAATAATACTCATAAAAAGTCTGCCTCTGTGAGTCTGAAGAACTGCTTTCCATAAATTTTCACCTAATGGAATTGAGCTGAAAGTGCTTCTGAGGCATCCAAAGCATCCAGTGCTTCATGTGGGGACTCAGAGCATGAGGCCCCCTTAAATATCAGATTTCAAGGGCAAAGAGTAGAAGCTTTATGCTTTCACTTCTTCCTGTCCTGGTGGGCAGAAAACTCAACTAGACCAAGTGACCATACTGGTGGAAAGCAAGAAACAAAGTTAGAAAATATCAGGCCCCAATCTTTGGAGAAGTAAGCAGAACATGAAGTGCATGAAAATAGATAGAAACAGGGAAAAAGCTTTTTTTTTTTTTTTTCTTTCAATAAGTAAAAAAAAGACAGCAAAAAAAAAAAAAAATACTGCATGTCCAATGGAAGAAAGTCAGTGATGCATGATGTAGTAGTCATACACTTTTGTTTGTAACACGTTTTGCTTTTATTATTATATGTCATGTAATTAGTGCACAGTTCAATATAAGAAGATAGACGCAGAAAGGCAAAAGCCAGGATTAAATACAATCATCATAACACGGAAGCAGACAGGCATCAATGATGGATTTGCATCACCATCAGAGATCTTATTGAGATTTTACCTTTATGCCTCTACCTCCCTTGTATTGAACAATGAGTTGATAAAAATAAACTGCTCTTTGTGAAACACTTACGTCTGTAAGTAATGACCGTGATAGGAAGGCAGATAATGATGAAAGGAGAAAGTACTTTAAGAACTTGAACTGGATTTTTATCCAGTGACATCAGCTAAAAGAGTTGGTCTTCCTCTGCTGGGATGCTATTCTAATGACTAAACCTCATCTTTGGGAAAGCAGTAAGGAATTATCCCCAGATACTCTCAACCCCCAAGTACCTGATCTTGCTACTAGATCAGAATCAGACCTGTCACTCTGAATTCTCTTTGGAAAGATAGCATCAAGAGGTAATTGTGCATCCCTATATACACAAAAAATGACTCATCCAATTAGGCAATGCCACTTAGGAGAAAAAACTCATGGCATTCAATTTGCCATGTGTAGGATGTTAAAAGGATAAAAACCTATCTGGCTTCTTGGTTGTCAAGATAACAGATAAAGTGTAACTCAAATGTCAGAAGCTTGAAAGCATCAGATTGCAATGCTCTTAATACTAAATTAGAAAAGATACTAAATAGCATTGGAACTGACAGAGTGTAGAAAGTAATAGCAATAAAACTTCTCAAGAATGGAAGTAAGTCTTCACTTTAAACATCAAGTCCAAATTGATCTGTAGACAAAGTCATCCCCTCCCCCAAAGGAAAATATCCAAAAGCTTACCAACAGAGACAACAGATGATCTTGGCAAATTCATTATAGAACGTCCACGAAGCTTATAAAAACTCACAAGACAGAGATAAAGTTAACCATTAAAAGAGCAGTCCAAGGCCTTCCGGTCAACATGCCAACCACAGCCTACATGAAAGCTCTGGACAAGCAATGTGCAACATGTGATGAAATGAAGGAGAATTCCCTGCATTAGGCCAAAAACAAAGGATCAGTCAGAGCCACTGCCTGATAGGCTTTGTGGATTATGAGCCAAAGCCCAGTGATGCAGCAGAAAATCTTTAATCAACCACTCAGGAAAGATGAACATTTGTCACAAATAAAACTTAGCTGGCTTCATCTAAAATCTTATACCTCTGGGTCCAGACAGCTCTGAATGGGTTTAACCAAATGTCATTTGTAGGTAAGATAAATGTGTGCTCAATACTGCAGCAGCCCTACCTGCTTGCCTGACTTGAAGCTGCCTTGCACATTATGCTTTATTCAGAGCATCTAGGACCTTATGTGGAATCCACATGTGTTCCTTTATAAATTCAGCTGTCAGTGATGTCAATTTCAGTCATAACAAATTTTACCCTGAGCCTTTTAAAGGATTGGAGCAAGAAATAGGATATGCCCAGAGATTCAAAATGAGAGTGTGCTGCTTTGCAAGAGCTGTAGGTAGGGAGATATCGCTTATACTTTCTTTCACATGATCTTCTCTGATGGCAAGACAATCAACAGCTGATGTGCTCTGAGTCCTCTTTCAGATGGAGGCTGGGACCCTATAACCTCTGCTGTGCCTGTATGTCATTAGAGCAGCAGGTGGCTGGAAGTGAACCTCCTTAAAAGCAATCTTAGGAGCCGGGCGTGGTGGCGCACGCCTGTAATCCCAGAACTCGGGAGGCTGAGGCAGGAGGATCAGTGCGAGTTCGAGACCAGCCTGGGCTACAAAAGTGAGCTCAAGGCCAGCCTCAACTGCGTAGCGAGACCCTGTTTCAAAAAGGAAAAAAAAAAATCAGTCTTAGCTTAGGGGCCTCCCACTATGGAGTAAAAATATCATATGGGGCCTGTGGGGCCCTTTGTTCTCAATCCTTCTTCTCTGTCCTCTTAAAGAGGTGACTTTTATGTATCATAATCTAAAGACTCTTTCTACCATTGTTGACCTCTCCCTCTTATCTTTGTATCAGTTCCCCATTTTATATCTTGCACATCTAATTTTGTTTTTGCTGCAGCTTTGTTGAATATCTGAACTAGCAGAAGTTTGTGTCTACACTCTAGAGATGGCCAACAACCTTTGATTCTACTATCTACAGATTCTACTCGTGGAGAGTGTAATATGATTTATTGAAATGACTGGAAAGAGTTAGAAGAATATAGCAAGAGCTTTTAAATTGTAAGCCATGTAGGATTTAAATGATTTATCTTTTCAGCAGGGTTACTAGATGGATGCATGAGGAGAATGCAGAAGACATTTTCTTGAGGCATCTGGCAAAATTTCAAAATTTGTTTGGTTCATGCATATCATTGAGCGCTGAGTAATGTCTGACCCAACAGACTGAAGGACTTCAAATGATGCTGTGGAGGGTGTCTTGGAGAAGTATACATTACTTAGGAAAGCTGGAAAAGACTGGGCAAAGGCCTAGAGGTCTGCAGCTCCTTTCTCTTGGGATACCTTAGGACTTTGGCAGTGTACCAAGAACTAACTTGTCTTGTGCACCAAGCAGTGTATAAAACACATTAAATAAAAGCATGATGTAATCCTTCTGACATACTTGTGAAAGAGAGGTTATCTCCTTGTTAAAATGGAGGCACTCAAAGTTTGAGCTGTCTCTTTAACTTGACAAAGAATACACATTTGGTTAATGTCTAGACATTAA
>PVJA010011580.1:0-54299 GCA_004027025.1 Myocastor coypus
ATTTAATTTGGAGGAGTTCTTTAGTTTTCTGTGTAAATGGTCATAATTGTAATTCTGGAGTGACAGATAAAACAAGCAATTCTAATAAAACTCACTGAACAGAGAGGGAAATCCTCACTTAATCTCCTCTGAAACGAAAAATCCCAGGATTAATCTCTACACAAAGGCCATGCTCATCAAGTAGCTTCCTCGCCTTTCCCCACCTGGAGCCTTCCATCTCTGCTCGCTGAAAACCACAGAGACACAGCTCCCCTGGCTAGTTCTGTTTGCATCTGCCTCTGACAGTGTAGGGTGTGATAACATTGGCTGCATTTGCAAAACACCTTCCTGGGAACTGGGAACTGAGAACTTCTTCCTGCTGATGCAAGCATGCACTTCAGAGAAAAACCCTCTTGCTTGTAGGCCAGAGGATACTCAGAACTTGGCATCTTTCAGGAGAAACCTCCAAATGCATAGTTCATTCAAGTAAGGAATTCAGAGAAACACATTTTTAAAAATACATTTTAAAAAGCAGTGGCATGGGCTTTCTCACTTTAAAACTATGTACTAGGGAAGGAAGATAGCAGGCACTTGGTTGACAGTTATGTATTCCTGCATCATGAGTGAAAAAAAAAATTGTAAAATTGCAGGATGAGGCGAGGTGGAGGTAACAGGAGCTGGCAGTGTTTTCCTGTTTTTGTGAAGTGCTCCTCTATTTTCTTGTCTCAGAGTGTTTCACTGGTACAAACAGAGAAAGCTAAGTGGATCTGGGTATCAGGAGAAGGAAGAGGCACCTACTTATAAACTGAGACAGGGCTGAGAAATTCTTCCTGGAATGTTTTGGTAGTATGTTTTACAGAAAGGAAATCCCTCTGTCTTTGTAAATGAAACACAGAGAAGGCCAAGTGCTTCTGACTTACCCAGCTTTCCCAAGGCAGCAAGCAACGGTTCCACGGCACTGATTTTCTAAATCAGAAATCTCAGTACCCTTCAGCTTCCCTTTTCTGCTGAGCGGCAGAACAGTTTGCTTGATTGTCAAATAGCGTTTCTTACTCCTGCATAAAATATTTCTTAAATCCGTTCTCCCTTTTCATCCCACAGCCTCAGGCCAGGTCCCACCTCTCTGCTTTTGCCTTCATGCTGGCTCATGCCACTCAGAACCACTCCTGGGCCTTAAGAAAACCGTAGAATGGAACCATCAGGGAAGCCAAACATTTAGGAGAGGAGATAGAAAACATATGGTAACACTTAAGATTATTCACATGTAGCCATACTTACCTCTCAGTCTCTTTACTTTCGCTATTGGCCAACTCCCCTACCTTACCCTATTTCTTTTTATGGTCTTACTGTGTCATCTGGGGGCTTGTTATATTTATATATGGGCCTCCTGCTAGAATGTAAGCGTTTTGGAGATGCACTTCATTCACTGATATATTTCAAGCAGCTAGAACTCTTCATCATTAAAAATATTTAGTAAACACTACTGGAATTAATGAATTGAGAAAGTCTATAAAGGAAAAATATGAAATTTAGAGAAAAAAAAATCAATGGGCTCTAACCTAATCTTTAGGGAAAAGAAGTAGAAATAGTCTGCAAAGAAGCTACATGTAAACTGCAGCCTGGAGGATGAGGTTCTATTGATGAATGGAGTGAGAAGTGATCAGGAAAATGGAGCATTGTAGTATACACAGGCCCTACAGCCGGCAGGAAGGATGTAGTAGTTAGTGGTGTGCAGGATGTTGTCATGAGGCTGTGGCAGATGGAAGCTGTAGGAGAGGTGACCTGGATGAAACTGAATCTGGGGAGGAGGCAGGGATTGTGGGCTAAGGTGCCACATCTGGGGCGTTTTTGTTTAGTGAATACAGAATTTCAGTTTGGGGTTCTAAAAATGTCTACAGATTGATGATAGTGATGACTACACAAAAGTGTAATGTACTCACTGCACTGTGAATACTTAGAATGGCAAATTTAGTTTCATATACATTTTAGCACCAGGTACGTAAAATAAAGACTTAACAACCACCCTAGATGACAGGCATTATTATTCCAGTTTCATAAATGAGAAAGCTGATGCTGAATGATACTAGGAGGTTTGTCTGAGGAAGTACAGAACTGGGGTTTGAACTCAGGCTTTTTTGACCAAAGCTTGTGTTTTTAACTTTACACTAATGCTGCTGTTCATGTTAAGGTGGCCAGATCAACAGCTTCCACCATGGCTGTACTCACAACTCTGAGTGATAAGTCACTGAGTAGTTACTGTCTTCTTTTTCTGCCTTTGTAACTGTCAGTGAGCAGAGGGGAACTGCATGTAGCTTAAGAGAACTAGTGTCTACATTGTCTGAACACAACAGTCCTCCTGAAAGACACTTGTTCCAGATGGCACGCACTGCTTCAGTGTTCATAAGTTTGGTCAATCTAGTTAGTTTGCATAGATCACATATCTGAGCACTGAAGATTACTGTTTTCATAAACAAACTGAATTTCTGGACAATTAAAAAATTAAAATAGTACTTAACACAGATTAAATTAATAGAAGATTTTATCCCTAAGAAGAGACTGGGGCAATAACACTGATCAATTATTTTCACTGTGAGAAACTATATTTAAACTAAAATATCTATGAAGCTAAAATTAAAATCATTTGTCCCCTCTGTGAAAACTAAAGAGAGGAGAGAAATACGAGCCTTTTACTTTTACTCTTGGTTCTTGTCTCTTGTCTTGGTTCTCAGTGTTGGCATTTTGTACTTCATTAGGAGTAGCACTCAGGGAAGCTCCTTTGAGATGATTGAGAATGGAAATTCAGCTATCAAGAGAGATGAAATGCTTGCATGATTTCCAAAGGCTGATTAATACAATGAAGCAACTCTTTATTTTTCAAGTTAGTGAGAAGCATACTGTTCCTCAGAGCTGTGAGCAATAGCACTGCTCTGAGGCCATTAAGAAAGCACACTGAGGGGCTAGGGAGATAGCTCAGGGGCACAAGTGCCTGCCTGGCAAGTGAAAGGTCCTGAGTTCAATCCCTGGTTCAGAAAGAAAGAGAGAGAGAGAGAGAGAGAGAGAGAGAGAGAGAGAGAGAGAGAGAGAGAGAACGAATGAATGCACATTGATACAGAAGCATATTGATTGTCCTGTTGCAAATTAAGCATAGTACCAAGCATCCTAGGATTTTGGGTACAGAATGAAACATTCTTTAGTCACACCAGAGCTGCTAAGGTCGGCGTCACCACAACACAATCAGAACATTTCAACTTGAACACTACTTTCCTTTTTTCCACTACTTACATATTATTGATGGTCTGTTTTTACCTATGCATTGTTATAACAACCTCTCAATATTGCCTTTACTTCATTTCAGCAAGAGCCATGTAGAAGCCTGTTCCTCTTGACATGAATACTGAGAGACACAGTCATAGCATGGTGCTTTTTGGGCTGGGTGTGGTGGGATGGGTTCTCTCTATGCCTCAAGGACATTTATGAATGCACACAGGTGATCCTTAGCAATACTAGCAGAAGGCTGTGCTGGAAGGTTAGCCAGCCCTCTGTCTGCTCTCAGAAATCCATGTGTGCAGTAGCATGAGATCTGGCTGCAGAGGCTCCTGGGCTTCTCTCTGGATATGTGGGCAACTTTGTATGATGTGAGTGATATAGAACTCTGAAAGATTCATTTCAGATAGACCTGTGCCATCATCCACTTTTTTCATGGCTTTTATTTTCACTTATTACCATTGCCTCCTCAAAACTACCCTGAATTTTGTCCTATAAAACCACCCACCCACCGTGTTGATGCTTCCATAACTTCATTCTGATACTATTTTTGCCATTTTGCCTCATCTGTTTGCCAACGTTGCTGCTATGTATTGAACGATTAAAAAGAAAATTTACTTTGAAAAGGATAAACATATTTTATGTAAGACTTTATATTATGACACAGACATACCAGGTAATTATTACAATAATTACCCGGTAAAGGTAATTATTACAATACATGGAGGATTTCATAGTTGTGGTTCCTACCAACTATGGCTCATTGCTTTATAAAGCAGTTGAGAAATGGCTTCCAAGCTGTTTGGTGCTATAAAGATGGATGTGATTGTAGTTGCACGTTCCCTTATGAGGAGCCATTCCCAATCTCACCCTCCTGCTGCATTGGCTGGTACTACCAGCCTTGACATGGGATTTTGTGGGTCTACTCTCCTTCAGTTCTCTTACAACTATCAACCTCCCCTCTTGTGGTGGAATCATCTTGCTTTTCTTTGTACTAGGGATCAAACTTAGTACCTTGCGCTTGCCAGGCAGGCGCTTATGCCACTGAGCTATCTCCTGGCCCCACTTTTCCCTAGCTCTTGTGTACACATTGGTGAACCATAGATGTGTTAGTCACTTTTCCTTTGCTGGAACAAAGTACAGGCTACCTAATAGAGGGATTCATTTGGCTCCCATTTTCCAGTGATTTCAGTCCATGGTTGTCTTTATCTAAGCACAAATGGCATGGTAGAAGCAAGGCTGCTCAACCTGCAGCAGCAAGAAAGTGAAGAGACAGGTGATGAGCCAGGGACAAGAATCCATCTTTCCAGGTCCCATGTCTAGGCACCTACCTCACCTAGGTCCCAACTCCTCACAGCACAGAGTCATGAATGCCTCAGTGAATTAATTCACTGAGGAGGACAGTGCCCCAGGGTCTAAGCACTTTTGACAGCCCTCTCAATACCTGAGTTTGGGCTGGCCAGATAGCTCAACAGACTAAAGTGCCTGCTTTGGCAGAGTGCAATGGCTGGGGTTCAATCCCCAGCGTGCCATGCTGGCCTTGCCCCTGGGGTATGCTGGGAGGTGATTGAGACTGGGCATGGTGATGTTACCTGTAATCCCAGTGCTTGGAAGGCTGAAAACAGGAGTCTAATCTATGTAGTGAGACCCTCTACACCCTGCAGAACTTGTCTTAAATTAAAAAACCTTAGCTTTTGGGAGAAATTTTTGGTCTAAACCATCACACAGTTTTAGCTTCAGATTGCCTCACTTTAAACCCTTTCTAAGAATAATCTCTCCCTTACACAGTGATGGTTCTCAGTTTACATTTCATATCTTACCTTTAAATGAGTAGATACAAACACCTGATGACTACATCTCCTTGAATATCCCAAGGCATTGCAGACATAATGTATCTCAAATTCTCTTTATTTTGTTTTAATTTATTCCCCTTGTTGTTTTCTGAATTTTCTATTTCACTTATTATAATCATCTTTCCAATTTCCTAAGCTTGGGCAAATTTATACTGCTTAAGTAGAGGGTTGGAGAGAAACAGTTCCCTTAGTGGTGGGGAAGAAGATCAGAAAAGGCCTTGGGATGTGATGAGAGAAGAGAGAATCTGGTTAGATACTGGGTCTGGCACTGCACTGGATGCTGGGTATATGAAAATAATAAACAAACTCATATTTGTTTACAAATGAGATAATTACTATGAAGGAGCAATACTAAGGCATGGAAGGGGGCAATATTGTACTAGGCATGGGATTTTCAATATCACCAAAAACATTCTTTTATCTACTTTTATAGACAATGAAATAAAAAGAGGTAATCGGATTGCTCAAGGTCATTGAAAGCAAACACGTCCAGATCTTGAAACTCTTGAGGGTTCAATCCTATCTGTTTTCATAATTTCACACTCAGAGTAACTTATATTTAATTCATTTCAGTTTTTTGTTCTCTTCTCTATTAATAATAATATAAAAATGAGTATGCAATGCCATTAACAGAGGTGAAAAGGGCAGAGAAAAGAAAATGAAACATTTTGAGAGTTTCAAAGAATTATTTTTAGTAGGTTGGAGTTTTTCCCCTCAGGGGTTAAGATGTGGATCATCACATGCCACATCCTAGTCCTTTTTCATTTTTTATTTTAGACAGGGTTTTTAAAGTCACTCTGTTGTCAAGGCTAACATGGGACTTGAACTTGCAATCCTCCTGCCTCAGTGTCCATTGAGCTGGATTACAGATATGCATTTCCATGTCCCGCTTCTATGGCTGGATTTTATGCATAAGATTTTCATAAAATTGTCATACCTACTGGCCCTTCAGAAATAAAGGAAACCATAAAGATGGATTTGAGATAAAACAAATGTAGTCCATTAAAAATACCTTTCATAAAGTAAAAACCCAAAAAAGGCAAACACTACATTTTTTGATGAGAAAGTTTAATCTCTCACAGCCCAACTATTTGGGAACCATAACCATACATGATCACCCAGAAGCACATAATCTACTGATGACAATACACTACAATTTTTATAGTGTATGAAATGAATTAGAGAAATACTAATATTTTATATGTTCCTTTACATTATACTGTCAAAAGCTTTTTTGTTTAGCATTACAACCATGATTGGTGCAGTATGAAAGCAACTGAAAAACAGTACAAGAACAGAGCCACTCCACTTTGCACACAGAGGTCAGATGTTGGATATCGTGCTAAGAATCTTCCCATCACTGTTAGAGCAGCACTAAATTTTCAGGTGGATTCTACAGCATCTCATCTAGTACTTGACTTCTTTAGGTAGTGAGAATTAATCCCAGGACCAGCAACCAAGTATTAAAACAGGCTCCAGAGCCTACGTGTTCTGTCCCTCAATTTCCAAAAAACTAGAGGATAGCAGCTGTGGGAGAAGAGTGCCACTTTCCCTTCCCTCTCCCTTCCTCTATTCTCTGCTAGGGCTGAATCCCGCCTGGCTCCATGTGTTCTGAACCACTGTGCCTCTCCTCCCCATCAATACCTTCCTCTGTTCCCATTTTCCATTCCACAGGGTTCATGCACCTGCTTTTCTAACACATCCTAATACTGGGCTTGGCTTTGTCCACTGAAAGGAGTAAAACAGAAAGGCTTCAGTATCGCCTTTAATGAAAATCAGTAAAGAGCAAAATAAAAGATCTTTTTTCAAATGAGAAGGAAAACAAAAGACAGAAAAGGGAGAAGTGGGGGATGGAAAGAGAAAAAGCAGGAATGAAGCTTTTCCAGATGAGAAGGGGACCTTAAGATGAGGCCATCAGGGAGGCCTGGCAGGACAGGGGACAAAGAAGGAAAGAAGAGCATGTGCAGGTATCAGTTAACCACAATTAATGTAATCATTATGACTTGCAAATATGTACTGATAAAAAATAAAAATAAGCTTTTTCATCTGGGAAAAGAACATGGTGTGTACAGTTTGTCTCAGCTTTCTAGTTTCTTGTCCAAATGCAGTGGGATCTTATGGGAGTGGTATTGGATGGATTTATGGAGACCAGAATTCTCTGCCCTTATACTCCTAGCAATAATTAGATCCAATGCTATCAATCTTGTCCTACTGATTTGATAAAACCTATATGATATAATAAAGACATATTCAGAACAAAATAAGCCTTCTGTGTTTAAGTGAGACAATAAAATAAATGAAGCAGTCAATGTAATCAGCTATAAAAACTGCTTAGGCGAGCTCCGGGACCTGGGTTAGATCGCAGCACCACATTCTCTGCCAGCCCTGTCCCTGGGCATGCTGAGTGGGTCACCAAGACAAGGCATGGTGGCACACACTTGTAATGCCAGTTCTGGGGAGGCTGAAAACAGCAGTATCACTGTGAATCCAAGCTGTGTAGTGAGACACTGTACCAAATACATACATAAAGAAAAATTTCAAAAAAGAATCTATAAATATTACAGAGAAAGATGCACATGGTAAGACAAAAGACTAAGTTAAAAATAAATTGTAAGTTAAGGTAAAGAAAAAATAGTAGATTAATAAATGAGAATTTTTTTAAGAAAATGATCTCAATATGTCATACAATCTCCACTTAACTGGGAAAAATGTAAACACAAGCATATACAATATTGCACTATCGGAGGAGAAGGTGGAGATAAGGCTAAAAACTGAAAGAACTGTATGCTAATAGATTGAAAACTTGGGGAAAGTATATAAGTTTTGTAGAAAAATATGTGATAAAAAAGAAAAATAAGTGATAGAAGTTAATGAAAACACATAAAGGGTCTAAAAAGGAAGAAAATATTTCAAGAAAGTTGTCAGTGATTTATAAAAAGCTGTAGGCCAATGTTCATTTGATTATGTATATAACTACTTTCTCTTAGTTCAATGAGAAAAAATTTTTCATACCAATAATGATTAGAAAAATTATAACGTCTACACCCTGTGCTCTGTATAACTAATAGGAGGACAACGATATGCATTGTATCACATTTTGGAAATGTACTACTAATGTGTTTTGAAACTGTCACATTGTTATTTCTTATTAAAAATAATTAAAAAAAAGTTGCAGGCCAAGGTGGTTTCATGAGTGACTTAGAATTTATATGTGAATAGATTAGTTCAACTGCACACAGATAAATGTCACCAAATGAGAAAATTTAAACAATGTACTCTATGAAGAAGGAGAAAAACCACAAAAGTCTGTGAATTATTACTTTAAATGAATACTTCACAAAACTGAGCATTTATTACTGATTGAAAAAAAGACTGATAAAAATCACAGAAGAGAAAAATCCCTTAAAGTGAAAAAGCATGTATTTCAGAACATCAGCCAAGACGCTATGATCAAAAAAGCTAAAGGTTTTCATTTAGAACAAATAGCTTATGTATCAGATATGATAAAAAACCTTATTTACAAATGATATAGCAACAAACCTAGTCAGTCTTTAAAAAAATCTCACTTAAAATACTATAAAGTAGCTGTCAATCAACTAAACAGTTAAAAATACGGGAAATTCCAGAATAACTTGATCAATTAAAGAAAAACATAAAAGGCCCAACTGAAATTATTTGCAAGTAAATTAAAACTCACATATAAATTGAAAATGCATAACAATAACTTTTAAAAAGCACTAACTCCTGCTCTGTATAGAGATGACCTTGAAAAACTTGCATCGAAAACTGTCGTGCAGAATAAATCTGTGATAATAGCAGGTGTTGCAGGGCACAGGAGAGGAAGCATTAAGAGGGATATACCACCACAGAGTAAATGCTATAGTATTACACTGTGTGAAATAGATAAATCCACCGTATGAAGAGTCCAGAGGAAATCCCAGCAGGTAACAGAAGTAGCATTATAAATCAATGGAAAAAAAAGAGAAAGAATCTGTTTCCTAAATGTTTGTACAATTGGTTAGCTGTTTGGCTACAAATCAGGCTTGGCCTCATTTTCAGGTTTTCCAACAATATAAATTCCAGGTGGACCAAAGATTTATATATTAAGGACTAGAAAAAAAAAAAAAAGCTACGTAAAAACCAAGGTCAAAAGCAAAACAACCAAATATTTTCAAGAATATGGAAAGTCTTTGTTAGCAATTAAAAATTACAAAATTTAAAGGAAACAGTAGGCTATGCTTTATTGTAGAGACAAAAACAAGAATTCCACTTAACTGAAGTTGAAAATAACAAAACTATAGGAATTATATGTACAAAATATAACACATAAAATTTGCTATTTTTAGAACAAACTGCTGTAAACACAAACTTTCTCATAATTAATCGGGAAAGAACGAATGTCCCAATACAAAAATACGTGAATTATATATAGGTAATTATAGAAGAAGAAATACAGAAATCAGTAAACATGAAAAGAGTGGCTCACACTCAAAGAAATCAAAGAAAAGCAAGTAAAACTATGAGCTACCATTTTACACTTACCCAGTTGACAAAGATACAGAAATGAGACAATAATGTTGGAGAACACATGGAGAAAAACCTAACTCCTCCATACCTCTCTGAGCATAATGACTTCACCATAAGGAAACACAGTTTTTTGAGGACCCACAAGTGTGAATTTTACCTCCAGAACCCTTATCAAAGCTTCACAGTGAAGGTCAAAGCAAGCAATTTTGTGTTTCTGTGAAGAAGAAAGCAGCCCTCCTGAAATAAAGGTTCTGTTTAAGCAGGGCCTGACTACAGAAGAAAGTATCTCACCAGATTCTCATCAATGATTATTAGAAACATGAACATTAAATATGATCTGATAGCTCTGATGGTAAAGAAAAACAGTACTGGAAGCTGGCAAAAAGGCAATTCCTGTTATAAAACGGCAGAGGACTTGGCTTAAATGTTTTCTACTGTCTCTTGGAGAAGGTGGAATGTGTAAGTGATGAACTGGTATAGATAGCCAATGAAATCTCTAAGCAAAGTGGTGGAGGTAAGGCTTGGTCTTTGCTACTTATAATAGTCAAGAGAATGGAGATAAGCAAAAAGGAGCTAGACTTGAGTATTTGGAAAAGCCTCAGAATACTCATAGTAGAGAAAATGAGCCTGTCATACGAATGGCAAGTGTCCAATCGATCCCTAGAGAAGGGATGTACAGTTTGTAGCTCACTCTCAGCAGAAACCCTACCAGAAGACACTGAAGTTACAGTAAAGGCAAGGGGTGAAGGTTAGATGCTCCACGTCTGGATTGTACAGGCAGGAAACAAGCAGACAAAGCTCTTCAGCTATTTGGCTGTGAACATTTATTATTGCTCCAGAAAGAAAAAGCTGACAATACAAACAGCTCTGGGATCAGTTCTTCTTGGTTCCAAAGAGCAGCACTGTCATGTGCAAGGGGTGATCAAAATATAAGGTAAATATTTAAAAATTTAAAAACTTATGACAGTGAAAACTACCTTGCAACTATGCTCCATCAAAACACTCTTCATCCTTTAGCCACACATATTTCATCACGCTGGCCACTTTCTGACCCAGTTCTGGAAGCCCCCTTGAAGAGGTATGACTAAAAAGTATGCCAAATGCTGCTGGCTGCTGAGTGCCGCCCCGTGGAGAGGCAGGCTCATGGACACATTATGGAGTTGCCTTGTCCACCTTATTTACTGGACCTGGCACTGTGCAACTTTTCTCTAAATTAAAAATGATCATGCAAGGTAAATGTTTCAACCAACTCAGAGTATCAGGGTAGTGACAACATAGCTAAAGATATTCTCAAAAGATGATTTCCAGAATTGCCTCGGAAAATGGCAAGGATGATGTGGGCTCAAAGTGAAGGGAGTATTTAGGGGGAATACTGACAATGTGGGTTTTTCTACTTTAAAATTATTTAACATTTGAACATTTGCTACAGTTTTCAGTCACACTTTGCAGGGTTGGAGGTCAGGGACTCAACCCATGGTGAACATGAATGTCACAGATGCCACCCTTGTGGACTTATAATACAATATGTCAAGCCAAAAGTGATTACTTTTAAGCCTTAAACCCAACAGACTACTTGAGACCCATGACTCATTTTTTCTGCCAACTTCCTACTTTTGGAAAGGCAATGTCTGACCTATGTCTGTCCCAGCCACTGTATTTTAGAACTTGACTTTACTGGCTCACTGATGGAGAGACATTTTGCTCTAGGATGAATCATACCTCAAGTTTCCTTCATACCTGATTTGGGCACTATTTTGATAAGAGCTTGTATTTAAGGTTGATGATGGAACAGGTCAGACTTTTTGTAGACATTGGGATGGATAGATACATTTTGTATGTGAGTAGGATATAAATTTAGAAGGTCAAAGGACAGAATGTATCAGTTTACTCCTCCCCAAGTCATACATAGAAATTCTAACTTCCAGAGCCCCTTTATTTAAAAATAAGGTCTCTGGAGATAAAGCTAATCATGAAGACAATCCTGGAGTAGGACAAACTTTTATAGCAATATCATTGGTGACCTTATTTAAAAAAAGGAGAAATTTGGACAGACATGGACATAGAGAAGATACTGTGTGACAATAAAGGCAAAGGTGGTGAAGCATCTGCAAACCAAACACAAAAGACTTCAAGCAAAACACTGGAAAACAGGGAGAAAGAAGTACAGGATGCAGTCCCCTACAGAGCACTTAGAAGGCTCCAGCTCCAATGACACCTGCAACTCGACCCTCTGGCCTCCAGAACAATGAACCAATCCATTTCTGTTGCTTAGGCTCTAAGTTTGCAGTTTTATTACTGTGCCCTTAGAAATCTGATACAATAATCAAATGCGATCTGTTAAAACACATAAGATGGACCAACATTCAAAAATCAACTAATATGATTTATCACCACATCAACAAATCAAAGAAGAAATATCATACAGTAATACCAGAACATGTAGAAAATACATTTGGCAGAATCTAGCAATGATCCATGATTTTCAAAAACACTAAGCAGACTAGAAATAGTCATTCCCTCAGTTTGATACAGAGTATCAATAAGACCCAGAAATGAACACTATACTTGATGGTAAGAGAACGGATGCTTTGTAGGTAAAATGAGGATGAAAATGATATCCAATTTCACCATTTACAGTTAATAGTTTACTTGAAGTTATAATGCAGTAAGGTAGAAAAATTAAAACTTTTCCTTGCCAATTTTTCCTTGGCAAGGAAAAATCAAAACTGTCTTTGTTCTTAAATAAGTAAATACCAATGAATTAAGGGAAAAAAAATTCCAGAATTAAAGAGCAATTATGTTAAAGGTGTAGGAGATAACGCTGATAAACAGAAGTCAATTTTCTTTTTATATTCACCAATGAATACTTTGAAATTAAAATCAAAATACCATTTATATTAGCAGTCACCTAAATTAAATACTTAGGCTTAAATTTAACAAAATATATATAAGTTTCATTGTGTAAGACAACAATGAAGTCTGATAAAGGAAGTCAAATAAAATTTAAATAAATGAAAATGTTATCCATAAATATGGGAAGAAAAAATTTTGTCAAAAGGTCAATTCTCTTCTTTTCAATTTGATCTGCAGATTTAAAGAAATAACTTCAAGTTATTTTGTGATTATTAATGCACTGTTTTTATGGCTTATGAAAATGCAAAAGTTGCAGAGAAGCAAAAAGTGAAGGAGAACAAATCCAGGAGATTATTACTACCTGACTGTAAAACTTATGACAAAGCGACATAATCAATACAGCATGGTACTAGAGAAAAGCCAGGTAGATAAGTAGAACAATGAAAGTGCAAAGCCCAGAAACATGCAGATACAGCCAACTGATCTTTGACAAAAAAGCAAATGCAGTTCAGTGGAGAATGCTGAAAAACTGGATTGCCCTACACAAAACAGTGAATCTAGACATAGATCTCATAGCTTCTCCAAAACAAATAATTAAAGGTAGATCAAAAACCGAGGTGAGAATAAAGCTATAAAACATCTACAGAATAGCAGGCAGATATCATCTAAGTAACTTTGGACATGAGAATGTCCTTTCAGATACAACAAGAAAACAAAATCTATAAATAAAAAATTGATAGGTTAGCCTTTGCTGTAAGTTGGATCTTAAATGTATGCCATGGCCCACATGTTACAGGCTGGTCCTCAGCTTGGCATGATTGGGAGGTGGTGGAATTGAATAGTTGTGGTTTGGTGGTAAGTTTCATGTCATAGAGGAATATCATTGTCTCAGTTATTCTCTTATTGCTGGAACAAATACCCAACACCCAAATGAAGAAAGGACAGTTTTGTTTAGCTCACAGTTACTGGAGGTTTCAGTCCATACTTGGCTGGCCCCAAGACTGAGTGGCACAGGGCAGGGAGCATCCAGTTCATGGCGGTAGAGCAGCAACAATGGCAACAGAGAGTCTGTCTACAGGCTTTCTGTCCCAGGTTGGGCGTAGCACTCACACCCATAGTCCCAGTAGTACTAAGACCTATAATTCCACTGGATCACCCATAAACCCAGTGGATCATGAGTTAATCTTAAACTCTAGAAGTTCCTGCCCAATGACTACATGACGCTTTGGAGGGGGGCAACTAGACACAAACCGTAACAATTGTCAAAGGCGATCATAAGACCTGAATTCTATCCTTTCCTCTTTTTTGCTTCCTAGCCATGAGATAAGAAGTTCTTTTCTGCTACACCCTCCTGGTCTAAGGTCCTGCCTTTCCATAGACCCAGAAAAATTGGGGCCAGTAGATTATAGGCTAGAACTTCTAGCCACATAATCTCAAGTATTTGTTAAAATTTTAGAAAGCTACCTAATAGTCTTTATTAAATTTGAAAACTCAGGTTCTGTGAAAGACTGCTTGTAGACTGAAACAAGCCACAGTCTGAGACAAAATATTTGAAAGTACAGCTCACAAAATAGTGCCATTCAGATAGTATAAAGAATCCTTAAAATGGAATACTAAGAAAACAAAATCATGCAGTTAAGAAATGGGCAAAAGATCTGAACACACACATCCAAAACTAAACAGAGATGACAAATGAGTATCTAGAAGGTACTCAACATCACATGTGATAAAAGCAATTCAAATTAAAATGAGATATCCCTTCATACCTATTAAAATGGTGCAAAACAGCAATCACATCAAGTGCTCTCAAAGGTACAGAACAATATAAACTCTCCTTCATTGCTTCGTGGGAATGCACAATGCTACAGCCACATTGGGAGACAGTGTGGCATATCTTTATAAGACTAAACCCAAATGAGTGAAAACTTAAATGTATGGAAAAAATTGCACACTTATATGTATAGAACTATTATTTACAAATAATATTATCTGTAATAATATTATTATTTACAAATAATATAGGACTATTATTTATAAATAACAGTCCAAACTTGGAAGCACATAAGGTATCCTTAAACAGTTGAATGGATAAACTGTGGTACATTCATACAATGGGATGCTCTGCAATGATCAGAAAAAAAAAGAACTACAAATTCACAAAGAGCCCTGGGGTTACTGAGTGACAGCAGTCAATCTAAATGTTGCATGACTTGAACTACACACCATGTTGAAAGAAACCAAAACTATGAAACTAATAAAGAGATCAGTGATGTATATGTGTTCCGTTGTGGGGAAGGAAGGGAAAGATAAACAAGAGCACAGTAGTATTCCATACAAGAGGGTAGTAAAGCATTCTGTATGACACCATGATGTAGGGGTACAAGTCAATATATACTATGCAGTTATTAGATCCATCGAATGTATAACAGAAGAGTAAGCCTTAATGTAAACTATTCATTTTAGTTTAATAATCTATCGATATCAGTTCATCAGCTTTAACAAACTATACCATATTAATGCATAGGATAAACTGCAACAGGCTTTTGAAGGGATATTTGGGAACTTGGTATTTCCATTCAGATTTCTGGAAACCTACATCTGTTTCTCAAAATAGAGCCTATCATTTGTCCTAAAAATTATAAAAATAGAAAACAAAGAAGAGAAGAAGGGGTAAAGTGAAGTAAAGGGAAGGGAAAAAAGGAGAATCAAGATATATTACGCACTGTACACATCCCTATAATGTGATCATTTTATATATCAAAAGTATAACAAAAAAGTATAACAATAAAATTAACTTTTAAGAATTGCAAAAATAAAACAAATAAAATAAAAACTGAATTATTCTGGAACCAATCTAAGTATTTTGAGTAGAAAATATTTAAGTAATCAACATTAAGTAGTCATGAAGAGTATATATAGTGCAACTATATATTACTAAAAGTATCACATACTATGCAGATCACATTATTCATCTGATCCAGTAAGAGGGACAGTGTACTACAAAATTATCCACAAGCCTATGTATGTCTTTAAAAGAGGAAAGCCTGGCACATTCTTCAGGAGAATACCCTGGCAGTGGTGAGAGGCTCAAGGACCATCCTTGTCTACACACTATGAAATTCTACCACCTGTTAAGTGCTCAGGAAGTGCTCCACAGACACTGTTGGTGTGAACTTTTAAAATCAATTATATTGTGTATTTGTCTATCTTTTTTTTTTTTTTTGTATATTTTAGGAAAGGGTCAAAAGGGTGTTCAGGGTCTCACTACTAGATCAGATTCATAATGATCTGCCTGTTTACAACCTCCCAAGAGCTGGGATTACAGGTGCCTGCCACCATGTCCAGTCTCAATTGTCACCTCAGCACTCCCTGGGGACAGAGCTAGCTATCTTATTTGACTTAAAAAAAAAAAAAAAAAAAAAACAAGAGGATAGGCCTGGCAAGATGGCTCAGTGGTCTAAAGCGCCTGCTTAGGAAAGCTTAGGCAGCTGCAGGGACCGCGGTTCAATCCCTGGCACCACATGCTGCACCAGCCCTGCCCTCAGGGCAGGCTGAGCAGGCCATAAAAATAAATAAATAAACAAAAGTTCGAAAAAAAAAAAAAAAAGAAGAGGAACTATTTGGTCATTCCAATGGGAGAGAGATTGCATTACTTCAGAGCAAAATTATGACTGGCTCTTGATACTGTTTGAAATTCACTTTATTTTAGTGACATTGCCCCAGTCCTACATGATTTTCTTTTGTGAAATACTTATTTTAAAAAGGCTATTAGTTCTATGTAGTAATATTTGATTTTTAACTTTTCAAGTATCTGTTTTAGATGAGAATAGTGGAATGACTAAAATGACTCATTTTTTTTTCCTTTTGAAAAGCACTTAAAGGACTTGTTTTCATTTTTTTTTTTCCTATCAGCTTTTTGGGACAGGTTAGTGTTCTCTCTCTCTCTCTCTCTCTCTCTCTCTCTCTCTTTCTCTCTCTCTCCCTCCCTCCCTCCCCCCTCCTCTGATCACGACAAATGGAAAGTGTCTGTGCGCAAGTGAAAATAAGTTGCCTTTCTGCAAGTGTTACATTCTAAATAATGCTGGGCCTCTTCAGCAGACTACTGTTAAGTATCAGTGGTGATACATTCAGTTTTGTGCTTCAGATTATCAAGCTTATATAAGAATAAACAAAAAGGATATTGGTGTTGACCATAGTGTTATATATCTTATGTTAGAGTGGATTTTGCACTAGGCATATTTGATAACTCAGTCCCAGGAAGGCTACGAGGTCCTATCTGAACTGGAGACATTACGCATCTGCTGCCTGAACAGGGTGAAGCTCTCAGCCACCTATCACTAACCACACCAGGCTCATCACACTTTCCTACCATTAAAAATAAAAGATGAAACCCTCAAAACTCTGACTACATCATGCTAAACAATAACTGAACCAGTATCACTTTTTAAAGAATAAAGTAGAAATAAGGGGAAGACTTTGTTAACCTAATTTTTAAGAAGGCCAACTTGAGATCAAATACATACTTCACATAGTATTTATTAGCTCTGATCGCAGATGATTTCATAGTAATCATGGTATTCCTTTTATCAGTAGTCAGCGCAATACCTTCATGTTCCCTCTAGACAGAAGACTAAACTTTCTGGAACATTTTTCATTGAATCCTTTCTTATTCAGTCAGGGGAAAAATTCTTTTTTTTTTTTTTTTTTTTTTTTTTTTTTTTTGTGGTACTAGGTATTAGACTCAGGACTCTGCGCTTGCCAGGCAAGCACTTATTCCACTGAGCTATCTCCCTGGCCCTTGTTGGGGAAAAATTCTTTGCTCAAATTCTTTACCATTTATGAAAAATGCTTTTTAAAGTGTTTTAAAATTATTAATTAATTAATTTGGTACAGAGTCTTGCTACAAAGTTCAGACTAGTAGTGATGCTCCTGTCTCAGCCTCCCCAGCACTGGGATTACAGGTGTGTGCCACCACACCTGATTTGAGTGGCCAGCATTGCATGTGGTACCGAGGATCAAACCTAGGACCTTGTGCTTGCCAGGCAGGCACTTACAGCTGAGTTATCTCCCCATCCCTACAAATATGCTTTTACTCTCACAATATTTAACAGACATTTTTCCTACAAAAGTGGTCTCTGATGCAGGTTTTATCTACCTGAAACAGAAAGCTCACTATGATTAATGCCAAATTATAGCTAATGTGAGAAAACCTACACCAGTCATGGTGAACCCTTTAAAGCTTTCAAATGTACAAATAGTCCACTGCAGCCCCACACCATGGGTTTACCACCACTGAATAACTACTCTGGCCTTCATGCCTTTGAATCTGCTCGGGTAAAAAATTAGTGAAAAGAAGACAGAGTTGAATTGCTCAATTAATTCTGATCAAAAAAGGCATAGGTGGCACAAACCTATGCTCATCCAACTCTGGAAAGCTGAAGCAGGAACATCCTAAGTTTGAGCCCAATGTGGGGGACTTAGTAACTACATGAGAGGTTGCCTCAATATTTAGTGAAAGGGCTAGAGATGTAGCTTAGGGTTGAAGGCCTTGGGGTTGATCCTTAGTACCACAAAAAAAAAAAAAAAAAAAAAAAAAAAAAAGCAAGCCAAGACCTCTGAGTACTAACTAAATGCCATTCTTTAACTCTTTCTACTTTGATCAGCATACAGAAGAAGTGTTTTGGGTTAAATGTGCAGATCAATACGTTTTCTAGCAGATGAAATCCTCTAATGTCCTGGATTGTCAGGAATGTGGAATATGGTCTTAGTCCTGCCTCTGTAGTTGCTTTATTTTGCATAGTCTCTAGAGGATCCTTCATCTTTAACATTCTTGGAGTTATGATTATAAACTCCATCAAACTGAGGTCAGTCACTCCAAATGATGAATTTTGTTTGTTCCATACACTGTTTCAGAAATCATGGAATTAACAGGAAAAACTCAGAGTTGAGATATTTCATACAGGTATCTAAACTTGAATCTTTTATATGTAAGCAAAGCAAAAGAAAACAAACAGACAGAAGACCTGGAAGTCCTCCATGCCACCTGGCTGGAGTTGGGCACTTGCCTGCACCATTAGACAGGGCATGGCCTCTCCACTTGCCCAAAGTCTCCACTGCTCTCGTAACCCTACACAACTCTTAGGTTACATGTTGCTAGTTGTCACACCCTGTGCTTTTCTTTCTCTTGTACATAAATTATCACATTAAGATAGGAATAATTAATAGGAAGAGAGCCTGCAGATAGCTCAGCAGAGTAAAACACCTGCTTAGGCAAGCTTTAGGGGGACCAGGGTTTGAGCCTCCTGCCATGCTGGTCCTGCCCCTGGGGCATAGCAGTTGAGAGTTGAGACTGGGTGTGGTGGTGTATGCCTGTAATCTTAGGGCTTGGGAAGCTGAAAACAGGAGGATCCCTACAAGTCTGATCTACATAGTGAGACCCTGCAGACCCTGTATTAAATTCATTTTTTTAAAAAAGCCTAAAAACAGTAATAGATAAGCCATGTTCAAAACTCTGAATGTGGCAAAAAAAAACCAACTGGGAGATAGTAATAGTTTTTACTTCCATATAAAAACATACCAGGTGTTTAATATGCAAACAAGCATAGCTACCCTGGAAGAACACGACAGATGATGCCACTTTAAAATAGACCACAGTAAACGCTGGCATGAGGAAAAATTTTGATGAAACTCGATAACCAAAGAAGTACAACTTCTACATTTCTAAAGGTGAATAAGACATCTGCTACCACAGAGACATAATGAGCTGAGAAAAAACTGAAGCATTAAGTTTTTAAGGATAATGAAGTTATAATTATTTTTTGAATGTGGCTGTAATTTTGTGCACACACTGGTATAAGCCTTTGTACACATTAATATAACCCGGAACACTGCTGTTCAGGGCATTAAAGAACAGTAGTAGGAAATGTATAGGACAAGTTGTATGAAAGGTAAATCATTTGTGACATTTTCCATTGCAGCTCGATGAGAGCATTGTACATTCTATTTACCTGTAGCAGAAAGAAAAATTTGGTATGACTGAAGAACTGTTGGACCTGGTGCTTGAAAACAGGAAATTGCCTAGGTTTATATGCCAGCAAGTTTTCTAACATTTTTTGAGAAGCTTAATGTACCAAGCATGTCCAAAATAGTTCTCTGCATGGTAATTTCACATGTGTTATAACAGAATATGATTCTATTCTATAGCACCCAATAAAAACCCTTTAAGGGGACCACTGAAGTCAGTTTAGTGAGTTGCTCACCAGGAAAGGCTTTGTATTAAAATATTAAAAGCAGACAAAGTAAAATACTGAATTAGATGATGAAGTGAATGTACAATATGGTATTTAATTTGGCCATATAAAATCAGGTTATCATATTCAAGATATTATTTGAAAGCACTGAAAGAATCACTTCGTTTAGGTAAAATTCTAATGGTGAAAGTGGATCAAATTCTTGATGTTCTTGGGTGGTGCTCCCACTCACCTAAGTACTTTGAATACCCTTCCTCATAGATGCCCACAAGCAGTTCACAAATGTAGCAGCTCACTGCTTACATTATTTGACATGAGCAATATAGCTCACCTTCACCATCCTGAAACCAGTCTCAGAAATGAAACTAAAGGCCTCAGCCTTGGCCTACAAGCTATAGAATGGCACAGCACATAGAAGTCTCTGTTATTATCAATGACACAGCTGTTTTATAATACTCTATGGAAAGCGTACAGTAAAGGAACTGTATTTAAATTTTAAAATTACACACACACACACACACACACACACACACACACACACAGTTGTAGTGCTGAGAAATGTGCCCACATCATCTATGTTATGCAAGGTGGCCTTGAATCTGGAACAGAGTGAAGTTAACCAAAAAGACAAATTATTCAATGAGAAACTGAGAAAATAAGGAGGAAAAGTTGGGAATAGAATATTTTATAACAAAAAAGGATGGCTTAGAGATTATATGAAAGCTAGAGGGTAAGACATGATTAAAAGTAATGACCAAAGATGGAGGTTCAGGGCTAAGGAGATAGCTCAGTGGTATAAATGCTTGCCTCCCAAGCATAAGGTCCTGAGTTCTATGTTCTACCCTGGTATGGCTAAAAATAAAATTATACAACGGGAGATGCAGAAACAACCAACAATTACTGTCAAAAGCTAGAGGCAAGTTAAGCAATCTGTAAAAGATAAGGAAGTGAGCAGAAATCAAACTTTACACTTTTAAGTATAGAAGGCTAGGGAAACTTACAAATAACCATAACCTGCCTCAGCTCAGTTAATGAATTCTTCCCCCCCGCCCCCGTCATGGAAGATATAACAGAGCATCCCAGGATACAGGCACTCAAACAGCTGGAGATGGAGTGGTAGCTTATTCCCAGATGGTAGTTGCATATTTTCATGTTGTCCACATTTCTTAAGCCAAGTGTAACTATTCCTAAGGCTATGTTGTTATAAGACAGCAAGAATGCAAAGCCACTTAGTATGATTTTGTGTGTTTTCAAAATCTACAAGTCAGGAAGTAATTTGTTTATTTAACTTTTGTTTTACATATAATATATGAATTTCTAATTTCCTATGATTATATAACAGGTTTTCTTCCTCTCTTCCTTTTATCTCTCTCTCCTTTCACTTTCCTCATTCTCTATACTTCCCTCATCCCTTCTGCTTCAGCTAACCTAGTGAATTACTTTGCCATGCTAATCTTATAAAACATATACAGAGCATTGTTGCCCAAAAGTGGGCTATATGTATGTATATATATATATATATATATATATATATATATATATATATATATATATAGTTTTTTTTCTTGCATTTTGCTTTAATCATAGAAATCCTTCATCTGGGAAAGTTAAAATTCATTCTAACAGCTGCATGACATCCCATGACAATAGCTCATGGCAGCTCCATGATTTACATGGTATTCAAATACTCTTTTGTTAAATGCCCTCCAATTCATTCCCATTTTCCTTGATATGAGGTCATAAATGTCATTATGTAAATATCTTCACCTTACTGATATCTTTACTTCTATGAGATAGGTTCCAAAAAGTAAGATTGTTGGGTAAATAGGTACAGGTACAATAGATGTTGACTAATTGTTTTCCAAAAAGGATGTAGTAACTTACAAGTAGAAATTTAAACAGTGTGCTTCTTTGTTTTTTGGTACTAGAAATCGAGGACCTTACAGATTCTGGGCAGGTGCTTGTGCCATTGAGCTATATGCCCAGCCCTAAACAGTAAGTATTTCTATTAATATAAAATTGATTGTATTTGGGGATAAAATTTAAAAACTACATGATTTTATGGAAAACATGTAACACCTTGATGAAGAACAGGACTTTTGGCCACCCACACCCTAATAATTTTTCAGGCATGGACTTTTTTCTTTTCTGGATTACATGGTAGAAACAGTACAAAACCTACTAGCATTGGGTATGGCTCTCGTTGATGAAGTGTGCAACAGCCACCCTTGGTCCCATTCTAAGAATAAAGGAGCTTCCTTTCTAGCTGTTTCAGAGATATCTGCTCCACCTACAGTTTTATCCTCAGTCTTTTACAGAATGAGAAAATGTCAATTCAAGAAGCACTGGAGAGTGCTCAAGTTATCCTCAGCATGGTAGAGAAGGTGCCTTAGAAGCGACATGCAGCGTTTGCCTTGGTCACTTCCTTGGCTCTATCTCTGCTGGAGGAGAAGCCAACAGCTCGGGTCCCTGCTAGCTCCACACAAGGGCCTTGGGAAACCTGTATTAGTTCTCAGACACAACCATGGCTGCAAGGAGACATTTAATCGCTGGCAACATCCCCACTTAAAGAGTGATCTTGCACTGTATTACAACATGAATTTCTCTGTTTGAGATGGAGCCACTTCTGTTCAGATTGGATAGATAGATAGATTATTCTCGAATCCTGCAATTACTCCAAAACCTATAACCAGTCTTCTATGGATTCTAAACTCAAGCATCATTTTCACATAGTTATATTTGAGCATTTAAGGGAAACTATAAAGTAATAAAAATTTTTGTGTAGTTATTGATTACATCTATTTACCCTCATTGGCTACTAAAAGGCAGAGAAAGATTCATTTTCTTAGCAAAGATTTTAATATTTAAGAGAGGCTTCAAATATAAAGAAAAATAAGTTTTGGGGAATTTATTTCTACATTCTGTGAATTCTGGTGAATTTTACTGAATTCTGTGTTTTTGAAAGCTTCTGAAGGAAAAATGATGTCTATTTAATCTTTTTTTTTGTTCTGTATTTTAGGGAAGGGTCTACAGAGTGTTCATGGGGTCACTACTAGATCAGACTTGTACTGATCCCCCTGTTTACAGCCTCACAGGTGCTGGGATTACAGGTGTGTGCCACCATGCCCAGTCTTAACTGCTGTCTCAGCAGGCCCTGCGGGTGGGGCCAGCACAGTAGGTCCAGGGATCAAGCTCAGGCCCCTGAATTCCGTCGTTAAAATTAAAAAAAAAAAAAAGAACCCAGGTCCTGTTTTAGGAATTAAAATTAGGTTTCCCTGAAGTATCAAGCAACAGTGGCTTCTGACACAGAAAAGTTAGCTCTCTAAATTTTTCATCTGAAATGCTTTGATACTTTAATATTTAAAATCAAATGCTGTATCCTCTTCTCCCAGTCCTATAAATGAGAACAAGAAAAGACACTCAGAAGTTTATTACCTGAATTTCACCACACATGTCAAATGTTATTTGAGGAAATCTTTAGTGAACTATTCCTGTGTATTTTAAACCATTTTCATCTTTTAAACATATAGCTTTTGTTTGTTTATCACTCTGGTCCTCAGAGCTATAGCTCTATCCCTAAATATTTATCTTTTTACTTAAAAATGAATGTAAATCTAAAAAATGCAGGTAATATTACTTTTTTTTTGGAAAGGCTGCTAGAGTTAGCTCTAAATTTAATATGGCATCTTTTGAAACACAACACTAACTCTAAAGGACATATCAATTTCAAGTTGACTGTTATTGTTACTTGGGAGTGTGAAGCAATGAACACAGACAATTTACTAAAGGGAAGGCATTATTTTTTTGTTTATTTGGACTATTGACAAATTATTGAAAAACATCACACATAGTATGGTACATCCCCCAAAGAATATTAACGCCACAGTATCAATCTTGTTCCAAAAGGCAAACTATATATTTAATCAATGATAACTATTTTTTCAGACAGCACACAAACACAATAATAATTTATGGCCAGCAAAGCAGTTAAGACTTTCTGACACAGCCTTACCTAAGCCGGTAAAAACATTTTGATGCAAATTTGCTAAGACAAGAAAACTGAAATGAATTCATTTCAGCTATTTAAATTCTGTCACTGATGTCCATGCCTTATGGCTCCAATAAACTATTCAGATGTCTCTTTCTAATTATCTTCCTTGAATTAATCTTTCAGCTGGTGGATCATGATATGATTCATGGGAAGAATGTCACCCTCAATTCTATGATTGCACAGACAGATGGGAGCAGGGGTTGAAAGGATGCAGAGCTGTGTTGTTCTGAAAAGCAAGTGGTAGGATATCACTATATAGCTTCGAAAATTATCATTTCAAAATCAAGCTTGGGGACCAGTAGAAATATGATCATGCTTTGATGTATAGCCTTATTTTGACCATAGTGCCAATGAAAGATTAAAGGCATAAATAGATCACCTTCCAACTGAAGATGGAGGTAAGAATTAGAATAGGACTAGGACATATCACCAGGGCTGAGTTTGAGCCCCAAGTCCCTCAGCTCCCAGTCTGGAAGCAAGCTCCTATAGGGAGGAGGAGGGGACTCACTGATGGCCACTGTCCAAGACAAAAGAAGGAGCCAGTCTTGTAGGGAAGTGGGACTCAAACTGCACTCACTTCTGCTCATGCCCTGGGCTCTGCAGTGGAAGAGCACAGAAAACTCAGAAAGAAGCTTACAGATATGTAGTACACGTCCATGTGAGAAAATAATAAATAGCTTCACGACCACCAGTTATCACCTCATGCTGTACATACAAACTGGTAGATCAAGTGCATAAAAATAGAAACAATAATACAAAAAGTGGAACTTTACAACTTATTTTAAAGATATAGTGAAAAAACACTGGTATGGAAAAATTTTTAAAGAAACAGAATACATGCCACAAGGAACAAGAAGTTTTATTAAAATTAACATAGAACAAAAATTTTTTATCGAAGACACAATAAATATCTTTTTATCATATAAGAAACAAGGGACTAGTGACAGATCATATAAAAAAGCATTAAGTATAAGAATAACATTTTAAAAATTGGAAATATGTACATGCAATTTTATTTTATTTTATTTTATTTTATTTATTTATTTATTTATTTTTTGTGGGACTGGGGTTCAAACTCATGACCTTGCACTTGCCAGGAAGGCACTTGTGCCACGGAGCTATCTCCCCAGCCCCTGTACATGCAATTTTAGAAGAAATCTTAAAGATTGCATATATTTGTCTGTGTATATGTGTCTCTTTCTATGTGTGTGTGTGTGTGTGTGTGTGTGTGTGCGTGTGTGTGTGTGTTGAGTGCATGTGTAGAACTTATAGGGACCCAAAAAAGAGAAAAAAATTAAAACAGTAAGATATTTACATCACTCTGATGAAAAAACAGGTAAGTATACCTATAATAATTATTGGTAAGGATGAGAACAAACATGTTATACAGTGCTGGCGAATATGAGTAGGAAACTACTCTGAATGACAATAGGCCATACCTGGCTGAAGGTAAGAACTGTGCAGAAACTTGCAACCCAATAATTCTGCTTAAAGGTTTGCCCAAACTGTGGTTCTCATCAGAACCATAGAACACAAAAAGTGATTTGGCAGATTTTCTAAAATCTCCCAACAATAGTGCATAACTATTTAGACATGTAAGTACATGAGAAGGTAATTCATTTATATAAGTAAGCAATCTAATTTGGATATAGATACACACACACATACACAGATACACACACACACAAACGAAAAGCAGAGTCTCAAACGAGATCTGTACACTTATGTTAAGAGCAGACTTATTTACAGTGACTAGAGCAGGAAATCAACCTATATGTTTCTTGACAGATGAATGTATAAACAAAATGTGATGTAAATCATAATGTAATTTTAGCTGGGCCTAAAAGAGAAAAAGTCCTAGGACTTAGGACATAAGAGAACCTGTGCTGTAACATCCCATAACTCAGATTTTCTGGTCAAGGAGATTATGGGACCTCAAAGGAAAGGGATAAATGAACTATAGTGTGTCTAAGGAGAGTCACTCAGAGAAAAACATTCTCTCAGGCTTTCACAGAAAGCAAACTGATCAAGCAACGGCCGTGACTCATTGCGAAGGCTGACACTGACAACAGTTCTACAAACCATTGTACATGGTCCCAAAGTTAATCCTGAGGGGATTTCACCTTGGAAGATACAAAAGATGAATGTTTTGTTATACAGGTCTTGCTTCGACTTGCCCTTGATCACCCAGCAAAAAATGCTTAATTACGAGGCATGAAATGCAGAACTAGATTAGTATGATGAGCTGTAAGAGGCTTAAATCAACAACCTCCAACATTGCCAGTTTTGCCCATAACCCACTGCAATTATGGAACATTAGACTATATATATATATATATATATATATATATATATATATATATATATATATCCACTTCCTCTCAGTTCAAAGAGAAGAATTTTTTTTTTCCTTTCCTTACCAATATCAATAGAAAATGTATCATGTCCATACCCTGTGCTCTGTATTCCTATTGTGAGGACAATATGCAATGTGTCAATTATTGCGAATGTACTACAATGTGTTGAGAAACTATCATATTGATATTTCTTGTTAAAAGTAATTTAAAAAGAATTATTAAAAATTCTAAAAAATCCTGGCACATATTATAAGGATAGATAGCAAGAGCTCTATAAGTAAAATAAGCCACTCATAAAAATACATGTGGTATTCTGTACAATTCTACCTAACTGAGGTTCCTAGAGTAGTCAAAATCACAAGGACAGCAAGTATAGAAAGGAGGTTGCTGGGGTTGTGGGAGATTGTCCTGGGCACTTGCTCACTGCTGAGAGTCAGTACTTGGTACCCAAACCTAAAGGAGAAGTTTATTTTGGCTCATGCTCCAGGCACAGGCAGCATAATGATGGATCTGGTATAGGAAAACAGGTTGCTTCATGGCAGCCAGGAAGTGGAGGGAGCAGGGAGGAACCAGGGAGAGAAGAGACACCCTCTTGTGGACCAGCTCCAGTGACCTGCCATGTAGACCCTCCCTCCCAACATCAAGGCAGCTAGAATGCCTTCATGGCCCAATCACCTTCCAAAGGCCTGCCTACCAATGCATGAAGCCATATGGGACATCAAGATAAAAATTATAACCAGGAGGAATTCAGGGAGTTACTGTTTCAGTTTTGTAAGATGAAAACAGTTATGGGGATGCATGGTGGTGCTGGTTGCACAATATTATAGCTTATTGGTTAATATCACTGAACTGTATAAAGTTTAAATCTCATACTTAAGACCAAAAATTTCATCAAATGTAGGTTGTTGGATTTTTTTTTTTTTTTTGGACTTGTAACATTTATAGTAGATTATGCTTATCTCATCTGTCACCTCATCTTGATTTCACTGATACTTTCTATATGTCTGAGTTTGCACCTTTCAAACCCACCCCCACCACTGCCATCAAAATGTCTTTACAACAGAAATATGGTCATATCTGTCAACTTTCAACTCAATGCAAGCATGCAGGCTTTGAGGCTTCCACAAAATCCATTTCCAGCCTTATTTGTCAGTTACCCTCCATTATTTAATGCTCCTAAAATATCAGTTTCTTTTAGAGCCTTGAACACAGTGCACAGTGTGTGTGTGTGTGTGTGTGTGTTTGCTTGTGAGGGTGTTTCCAGGGTGAAACACTTTCTTTCCCATGAGTCTGGCCTCTTCTCTCCAGGATGACTCCACTGACTAGCATAGGCTGGATTGCATGTCCTCATCTGATTCTCACAGGGCTCTGAGTTTCCTTTTTCTCAGCACATTTCTGTATCTTTCACAAATGATCACACCAGCATTGTGACTTATTTGCTACAGTGGTTCTCAAGACAAAATGCGACGCTTGGTCCACAAGTGCTTAACTGAATTGAATGGAGATTGAACAGAGTGTTCCACATTTCTTACTACTCGTTTCTTATTTAAGTTCTCCCTAACCAATTTGAGATGCCATCAATGTCTATCAAAACAAGAAATATGCTCAGAGAATAGGTCACCTCTCTTCCTTCACCTTCTGCACCACAGTGGTCTTCAAGGTATACTTGCATCAATAAGATTTCTGTAGGTAGAGCCTTGATGTGACAGAACCTTTTAGCAATGTGCCTGAACTGCAACCCCAAACCCACTTATTTATTACAGAGTGCCAACACCGCAATTAAACTTGAATAGTGGGGTTTTAGTATAGAAAGAAAACATCACAAATTAACATGTTTTGTCTTAAAAGTAAAGCAACATACATGCCATATGCTTTCCATTACTTGCCTAAAGTATAAATAGACACTACTGACTAAGTGCTCGGAAAGAGTTAATTAGAGAAAAAATGCAAAAAGCATTGTTTGGAATCTTACTCCTTCCCTCCATGCTCACAGAGTCAGCTGTTGTTCTCTCAAATTGTAACTTACCCCTGTTGCTTTTCATCCACTTTGTCTCTAAATTAATAAACAAACATCTGGGGCAGCCTGACTGGGCCTCACAGATGACATTCCAGTTGCACTGAAAAATATATTATTGGAATTTTAAGCAGAACAGTAGAGATACAACATAGTATTTAACAAACAAGTTTCATGCCCTAAACAGAGGCGCAGATCTATTATTTTGTGTACTTAACTAAGGCCTTTGTTAATGCATGTCCTCACTAAATCCCAAGCAAAAATGTCTCATAAAATTTGATCAAAACTTTTAAGACCTAGATGAAGTTTATGAGCATACATATACACTGAAATTACTTAATCTGAGTGATTTATTACTCAATAAACTTTTCCCAAGTACCATCAATGTTGTAATAAAATATTTCAGCACAAAGCAAATTTCAAGATTTATGACATTCTTATGGACTTCTATGCTGTTAACATCTCTCCCAAGCTTTAGATACCACTCGGGAAATAACTGACTGCACTGTGCTTACCACATCACTGACAGATGCTCTTTTGCAGATGCTGTATAAAATTCTGTTCTACACAGTACTGAAAACTTCACTTCAGCAAAAGTCAAGGTATAGGAATCAATGATTACATCATTTCATGGCCATTACCAATGCCTACACAATCAAATCCATTTAAAACAGAGATACTCAGAAAAAATATATACTGAGCTATTTATTTTTTTTCTTCCTGGGTCTGAATATAAAGAAGTCACAAGCCAGGTAATGCCACATTGACAGTTTTCTCTGTAGCCCAGAATCTTCAGAGACCAACACCTGATTCTTCAAGTCTGGCTTGATGAAACCCTAGAAGTCCTCTTAGATGCAGTCGCCTGCTCATCCCATGCTCCCTGGCCTGTCATTTGCACTGTAGGTGGTCCTCCCTCAGAAACACTGCAAACAAGCATCAGGGGCAGAGAGGGCCTGGCACACACTGCAGCTGCCAAGTGGCATCTCAGTTTTACTGCACACAAGGAGACAAGGGCTAAGGTCCCATTTGTCATCACATGTTTATCTGAACAGCTGTTGTGCATCACTGTCTTTCTATCTACCGTCCTCTCTCCAGGTCAGTTTCCCCAAAAACAAGTTGTTAAAATATATATCTTGGAAATTCTACATGTAGTGATAGAATATTGAAGCCATCACAAAGATTCTTTCTAATATATATTTTTCCATTTTCTAGAGAATTATTTCTTGTGAACTAAACAGATACAAACTCAAACTGAATTTCTGAGCCCTAAGAGCAGCTTGATTAAAGATGGGTAGAATTTGGGTAAGCTGAACTGACATCAGGAAGCTCTAGGGTATCCTTGCCTGGTCCTCTGCACGTGATTCCCAAACCATTCCTGTTTAATAAGCATGTCTGTGTTGGCAAACCAAAAGCATGGTATCTTCTCTCTTAGTAATTCATTTAATTCTGACTGGGATAAAAGGATAAAGCTCATATTGCCAACACCCATTACAAGAGTAATCTGTGTCACAGCACATGCCCCCTGTCCCAATGCAGCTCCAGATCTTGTCATCCTTCCAGAAAATACCTGGAAATGAATCCCATTAACAGAAATGCAGGAACACTTTCACCCCAGCAACTTCCAAAGTGCTGAAGGAGCAGCAAACTCAGTTATACACATGAAACATTCTACCTTGAGAACTGCAATATTATTAGGAGAAAATGGCAAGTACATCTTCTTTCTGTCCAGTTTGGTCAATGTGTCACTGAAAATTATCTCAATGCTGGTTTTTGTTCTTGCCTGAGCCCTCCCCCACAGGCCCTTGGGCCCACTTATATTCACTGCCAAGGCCACTCCAAGGCCAAACTTTCCCAGCCAGTTCTACCACACATGTTTTAGCAGAGTGGCCAGAGCATATAGGCTACAGGTTCTGAAAATAGATGACTCCAGATAAAATGCCGGCTCTACAACTTACTAGCTTTATAAACCTGAGGAAGTTTCTCAAGCTTTCTATGCTTTAGTTCTCACACTGTAATAACAGACTTAAAATGGGACTTGAAGGGTTGCTATAAAAATCAATTTAATATTTGAAAAGTATTGAAAGTACCAGGTATTTGTTAGGTATAAGCTATGCTGTACTCATTCATACTAGAGTATGTAGCTATCTTAGCCCCAGCTACTGTAACAAAATATCAAGGGGTAGGACAGCTTAAAGGACAGGGGTTTACTTGGTACAGTTCTAGAGGTTGGGGAGTCCAAGATCAATGATCTATAGATTTGGGCCCCAGTGAGGTCCCTATTGTGGCCTTGTAGGTGGACTAGTCTTCTTATGTGTCCACACATAGGTGGGAGGGCCATGGTATTTTCTCCCAAGGACATGAATAGTATAATGGAAGTTTCAGGCTCACAACATCCTTTAAATCTAACTGCTTTACTTCCCCAAAGGCCTTACAAATCATCATATTGAGTAGTGGGGCTTTACTATGTGAATTTGGGGGTGACTCTTACCTCAGTCTACTAAAACAGCAGAATATAAGAGTAAGTTCTCTAGAGATTTCTCAAGAAGCAGCTTTCAGTGCATGGGAGTGTTAATGCCCCACCTTGGTTATGCAATGAGCTTTCATAGGCTAGTTCAGTAGGCAATAAATCTTACATACACACACACACACACACACACACACACACACACACACATGCATGTGCACACAGACACACACGCAGTGAAGGTAAATCAAAACCAGGATCTTTCACATGCAATACAAACTTTTCTGCTGAGCTATAATCTGATAAATTATAAGTGTAATAAAGTAAAACAAATTAAAAGATATCATAGAATCCAGTAATAGAATAAAATTTTAATCATCGACAAACTACACAGTTACTATAAATGAAAACTTGACCCAATCTCCACCATGAATTTCTTTTTCCTATTCCTTTGTCTTTGGTTGAGAAAAATCATTTCTATGCTAGATAGATTTTTACCACTTTTAAAAGCTTCACTGGAGTAAAGATAGCCTTAGTATTAAGAGAAAAATAAAAGAACTGTTACAGGGATTTAATGCACATAGGAACAGTCCACCCTCAGGAAAGATGAATGCTAAACAGAGTGACTGTCCTTTCTTTGGAAATGAAAAAGAATCTTATAGGCAGTTTTTAGAAGTTCTCTAGTATGAACTACTGAACCTAATGTCAGTAAAAGTTCTAACCCTCTACCCTTTCTATTCATGTCTTGTAGGGATGAAATCAGCAGATATTTTATGATACACAGAGGAAACATCAGGGGTGTATGAGGGTCCCTGGTGATTCTAGGACCCCAATATGACCCAAGTTCCTGACCAGTTTTAAAAACTGTATCTTATCTAGCTACTGCTATTTCCCATTCTAGTTTATTCTGCATGCAGAATCTATATATTGCCTGCCTACCCCTAGGAGGTCTGCATAGTGCATTTGAGAGATTTAGAGATTGAACCAAGAAAAAGACAGGACCAACAGATGGTAAAAGCATCTAAAGATGAACTGAATGAAACGGGCAGGTTTACACTGTGAGGAGTCCCTCCTGACATGCCCCTGTCCTGAGACTACTGCATAGGTGCACTTTCTTGGAGAGAAGGGAATGGGAACTCCTAGAAAAGTGAAGAATGGGAAAAGTTGCTTAAACACCTATCTGATGTCAAATGTCACACAGCAGCAGGTCAGGGAGTTTCTGGGTCAGAGAGCTCTGAAGGGCAGTAGTGCTCTTGAGGGTCTTCATAGCCTGAGGCTTTTCTTGTCTGTGGCATGAAGGTGCCAGAAGAGTTTTGTGGGCTATGCAGAGCAGGAAGTCTCTGCATGGCTAAAAATCTACTTCTTTGGGATTTGTTGAATATAATATGAATATCAGCAAATTTTAGTTTGGTGTGAATGGGCATTTGAACTAACAGATCCAAGCCTGCTAAAAAGAAATAACCTAGAAACCAATATGCATAGACCATTTTTGATTCATTCCTATAATATGTCTTTCAGATCCAGTGAGTTCTGAGACACATAACTTTCCCATCAGCATAATTTGTTACTGGATCATTATTCGATGTAGTGATCTTTTGGTATTGTGTGGTCATTTTTGTAAATAGCAAGATCATTTCTGTGAACTTCACTGAAAAATCAGCCACCTCAACTATTTATTTCTCCTTAATTGCTCATCGTCAAACTGAATCTTACCAAAGGTGCCTCTAGGCCACAAAGATGCTTTATAAAACTTCACATTCCTGAGCATAAGTGGCTGTCTTTCTGTACCAAAGCCCAGATATGCATTTCTGATTGAGGGAGAATTAGTAATTTTTTGAAGTTCTAAAAGTGACAGGCAGCTATGCTGAAGACAATGTTCTGGAGGTTCTATGGAGTGAGGGTCCATGGGGTTATTTCTGCCTCTATGAACTATGTATTGTTTTAGTGTTGTTTTAGATATTAAATATCCCCTCAAACTCACATGTGCCTGAGGGTGTGGGTGGGTTGAAAGATGACTGGGTTATGAGAGCACTATCTTCAAGTTCATAGCCAAACAGATGATGAGGCCTGGCTGGAGGTGGCCACGGGGAGCATGGCCACAAGGAGTGTGACCTGGATGGTCATATCCTCTCCCTGGATCCAGCCTTCTGTCTCTCTGCTTCCTGACCACCAGGATATGAGCAGCTTTCATCCACATTCCACCCCTTTCACCACACTATTCCTGTGTTTCAGTTTGCTAATTAGGGACTAAAACTTCTGAAACCATTTCGAAATAAACAATTCCTCCTTCAAGTTGTAGGTGTCTGGTATTGTCTCAGTGACAAAGACAGTGAGGAAGACAAGTTTGGTTCAAATAAAACAATTCCACTTCAAGAACAGAGGAGAGAGGTTCTGAAAGCAGAACGCTATAACTGTTATGTATTGGCTTTTCTTCTTCATGTTGTTTTCCTGCTGCTTGTTCCCTGTCCTTTTCTTTTTTATGGCTTTTTAAAAAAATTTTAAATTGTATTTATTTATTTTTTTTCTTGTTTCAGAACCTTTATTTGTTTATTCACTCATTTTTATGGCCGGCTCAGCCTGCCCCAAGGGAAGGGCTGGTGCACCATGTGGTGCCAGGGATCGAACTGAGGTCCCTGAAGCCGCCCAATCTTTCCCAAGCAGGTGCTTTAGACCACTGAGCCATCCCGCCAGGCCCCCTGTCCTTTTCTTCTTTTTAACTGCGTGCCCTTCTTTCCATCAGTACTCTTGTGTTTGTGATCTTCATTATCTCCTTCTAATATGTCTTTTAGAGCATTCTGTAGGGATAGTTTGGTGGTCACAAATGTCTTCAATTGTTCTTTGTTGTGGAAGTATCTTATTTCTCCATCAATTTTGAGAGATAACTTTGTGGCATACACCAATATGGGTTGAAGACTATTTTCCTTTAGGACTTGAAATACTTCACTCCAAGCTCTTCTTGATTTTTTTTTTGTTTTGTTTTGTTTTGATTTTGTTTTTTGTTTTTTGTCTTATTGAGACAGGGTCTCGCTATGAAGTTCAGGCTGGCCTTGAGCTCACTTTTGTAGCCCAGGCTGGTCTTGAACTCACATCAATCCTCCTGCCTCAGCCTCCCAAGTGCTGGGATTACAGGCGTGCGCCACCATGCCTGGCCTCTTCTTGATTTTATCTTTATTATTTTTAATGTATTTGGTTGTTGCAGGATCTGATTATGCAGCTTAGACTTACGGTGATCCTCTTGCTTTCAGCCTCCCTACTGCTAGGATTACACTTGTATACCACTATGCCCAGACTCTGGCCAGCTCAGCCCATCCCAGAGGAAGGACTGGCTCAGCATGTGGTGCCAGGGATCAAACTACAATCCCTGCACTTGCCTCAGCTTGCCTAAGCATGTGCTTTAGTTCTCTGAGCTATTTCATCAACCTTCAAGCTAATCTTGCTTATAGGTCTTGGGTTGAAAAGTCTTCTGTGACTCTGATGGGCTTTCCTTTATAGACAAAATGTTTCTTTTCTCTGGCTGTTTACAACATTTTATTCTTGTGCTGAATTTCTGGACTCTTTATTATTATAATATTGGTGTAGATTTCTTTTGGTCATGGCTATTTGGAGTTCTGTATGCTTCATTTTGTGTCAAAAGCTTTATCCATGCTTGAGAAATATTCTGTCATTATCTCTGTGAAGAGATTTTTTTATTTTGTTTTTATTTTTATTTTTCCTCCTCCTCCGTGAAGAGATTTTTAATGGCTTCCAGGCTGTCTCCAGCTTTCTCACTGATTCCAATCCATCTTATGTTGTTCTTCTTTGCCTCATCCGATAGCTGTTGGATTGATTTTTCATGGTCTTTTGTGATTTTTAAGATGTCTTTATTATCCTGGTTGTTAATTACATTTCTGTCCTCCAGTTCTGAAATTCTATCCTCATCTTCATTTAATCTGCTGAATATCCTTTCAATAGATGTGTTTCATTGATTCCATTTCTTCTCTTTTTTGTCATTCATGGTTTCTATCATTTTCCTGAGCTTCTCTATCTATCTGAACTGTTTAACATCTTATATTTTGATAGTCATCTCTTCTGGAATATTAGAGATTACTTTTCTATGGCCTCTTTCATCTGCTTCTTCATTTCTGCTGCTACTATTTCAGAGAATTCTGTATGGGTTTTATTTTCCTCTGTCTCTTTGTGCTCTCAACTTCCCCTGGGTGGGCAGCATATTTGAGATTTCATTTTGCGTCTTTGTCTTGTTTTCTATTTTCCTTTATGTTATTTTCTGTGTTGATGACTAGATTTCTTATGTCAGATTATTTTATCACTGGTGTCAAGGCTTTCCTAGGAGATGCCTGTTACTCTGATGTCTCAATGTAGGTAGTTCTTGGTTTTTATATCTATTCCAAGAATTTACCTTCCCAATATATTAAGTCTGCGGAGTTGCTAACCATTTGACTTAGGGTCCATTCCTTTGGTACTCAGTTATGTTGATGTTTATAACCTCTTATAATTGCAGTGTGGTCATATGAGGGGGAAACTATTATAGCATGTGTGACATTCTTGTGAAAGTAGTTCAATCGGCAATAACAATATAGTCAAGTACAGTGTAGGTACTGACAAACTGTGGTAACTATTAGCCTGATATCTATAATCATAGGAGAAAGTTCCACATAAATATAATATACCTTACACCAGGAACTTGTATGCAATTCTTTTCTATTTAATGGAGTGATTTTACCCTTTTGTGCCTGAGGTTTCAAGAGGATAGTGGCTTGGAGAAACAGATGAGATTAAATATAGTAAGAGCAAGGTTGGAGGCTATAGGATGATCATCCAAAGTTTGGGTAACTGCAGGACACAGGAAGGAAGAATTGTACAAGAAGATCTAGAAGCTTTGAAGCAAACCAGAAAGAGACCATGATTACTCTCATGTAAGTATCAGAAAGTCAAGTGAAATTAGTTGAGGGAAGAGAGGAAGAAGACAAGTAGAATAAAACAAAACATAAGGTTAGACATCACTACCTGCTGTTTCCATGGAGTAGCCATGAGTAATCATGACTAGAGAGAAACCCAGCCTATTGTTAGATATTGGCACAGGTCTCTTTGTTCTTCTCCAACCCTGACTTTCCTTCCAGTTGTCATACTTCAATAGAAACAGACTTTAAAAGACATCTTATTGTAGCTGTAACTGAGATAGTGTACTGTATTCCAGTTGCTAACTAACTAGAAGTATACTAAGGGCTAGTTTTTTTTTAAAAATGTAATATATGTTGTTGTTTATGTATAAAGGACTTAAAAGTATTTCTGTAGTTAAAACAGATCCCGAAGGACAGATAATATCCTTATCAACATAAAAAATTTCTAAAGACACTGGTTACACAGTGTCCAATAGCTTTGGGCCTACAGATAGATCCAGGTCTTATATTTCTGACACATCTATCAAGTTTTTGAAGGTAGCAGCTAATGTTTAAAATTTTTAGTGCAACAAGTTTTATATGCGAATATCTGTAATCTGTGCAACTACCTTGAAGACAGCAAAGTGCAATATAACAATTACCGCTGAATATATTTCATCTTGCTTTTTAAAAATGTATATTGTTTCTAATATCTTATTGAAAGGAAGACTGAATGTTTAATTGTTTGATTGGTATTGCAAGCCTATCTCTGATAAACTGAGTAACAAATTTGATGATATAAATGTGTATTATAACCATCACTTTTTATTTTCTATTCTTGTTGTGAAACACTATCAATTTTATTTTATCTTGCTTTGCTTTTCTCTTTGTCCTTGATATTTTTTCTCTTTAAAATAAAAGATACCTCTTCAGCAAAACTCTTTCATGAATTCGTATCTTAGCAATCACTATTTACTTGTCCTTTCATTATTTTATTTTTTTCTCATTAAAAACTTTTAAGAAATCAGATTGAGAGGATGAGAAGTTTTCCAATTTCTCTGGATCTTTAACCATGTTTCTCACCTTTCAATACTTTGCTTGGGTGAGGACATTACTGTTGAAGTGATATTAAATTAAGATTAAACCTTTAATTTTAACTTGGCTGTACTCAAAACTTATAGCCAAATGTTAAAATGGAACTTTAAATAGAAGGATTAGAATATATGTATGTAAGAAATAAAACAGTGGATATTCACGTAAGCACTGTATAAGGGTTATAGTCATAATTCAGACTTCATTCAAGATACTGGATCTTTACTCCTTTACTAAGAGCATATTATTGACAAACATTGTTTTATAAAATTACATATATACACACATACATTCCATAGTATATAAACCTTAAATATATTAGTAGGTTACAAGCCATAAATTCTTTTAATTATATGGTTTCATGACCCTTGTCCTCCCTTTACTGGAATAAGGTATTGTATTACCATCTATCTAAATACAATGCATTTCTAAATCTCTCTTTAAAAAGTTGTCTACAAATGGTATCTTTTAAAAACAAATTAAAGGGGCCCGGCAGGATGGCTCAGTGGTCTAAAGCGCCTGCTTTAAAAATTTCATGAAGCATTTTATTTAATTATATCTGGTTCCAATAGTTTGGAGAAATAACTTGCTAATTTCTAGTTGATGATAATGCAATCTCATATTGCTGGAAGGTCTACAGCCACAAAATACCAAAGAAGAAAAATAGCAGGCACTAACTCAGTTCCTATTGCTCCAAAATTATTGATGCTTTTACTGCAATAAAACTGAGCACATGTGGGAACCAGGGAGATAGTTCAGGGGGAGAAGTGCTGCCTGGCAAGTGCAAGGTCCTGAGTTTGATTCCTGGTTCTGCAAAAATAAACAAACAAACAAACAAATAAAAATAAAAAATAACACTGAGTACATAGGAAAATTATATTATCTATTTTGCTAAGAGATAGGGTCTCTCTATATTGATCAAGTTGTCCTTTAACTCCTTCCCCTGGTATTGTCCTGCCTCAGACTATGGAGCTGCTAGGACTACAGTGAGCATCACTATATATGACTATATTAATCCTTAAGTGAAACAAAACTGCTATGAAAAGGAGAGCAATGGAACCCAGGATAGAGAAATGAATCAATTTAGAGATGTATTACCTGTGCATATAGATTTTTAAGACTTAAAATCCTAATAATATGTATATATATACATACATACACATACACACAACAGTGAAGGAATAATATTATCATCTATACCTAAGTACAGTGCATTTCTCAATCTCTCTGAGTAAGTTATTAGCAAATGCTACCTTTTAAGAATGAATTAAAAATAATTCTATATTGGTAGAGCATATTACAATTTATGAATAGTTTTAATATTGCATTTTTTTATCCTTGTGAAATTCATAATCTCAGTGAATTTATTATTTTATTTTATTTTTGTCTTTTTGGGACAGGGTCTCGCTATGCAGCTCAGGCTGGCCTTAAGCTCACTTTTGTAGCCCAAGCTGGTCTCAAACTCGCACTGATCCTCCTGCCTCAACCTCCTCAGTGCTGGGATTACAGGCGTGCGCCACCACGCCTGGCATCTCAGTGAATTTATGATATACTAACTAGTTGTAAAGGAAAGAAAAAATAGGCAACAGTGTAATTCCCATTCAATAATTCGACAATTATTAAAAGAATAAAATTACAGAAAGGGAAGAAAAAAACTAATGTGACGGGAAAGTACAGAAAAAAGAATACATAATGAAATCTTGGAGGGGTTCCAGGACATTCAGAGGAAAACATGGAGAAATGAGGGCCTATTTTTCTTCAATTTGTACAGCTCAGGAGGGAATTATATCTAAAACATTCAGATGCCACCTTAGGATGCAGTCAAAGGAGGGAGAGGTTCTAGTTTTTCTGATTATTATTAGTAAGCCCATTGCCACAGATTTTAGGGCCAAAAAGTTTTAACATAGATATTGTTAGGATTTGAATTTTGAACATCCCTCAAAGGTTAATCTGCTAAAAGAGTTGATCACTTGCTATTGGAAGTTAACTGAAGCTCTAGGAGGCAGGGCATAGGGGAAGCAGGTGAGGTCACTGGAGGCGTGCCCATGCAGAGGATATTGGGACCCCACCCCTTTATTACTACTTCTCTGCTGCTATAAAGAGGACAGACCTCCTCCACCTCGTGTTTCTGCTGTGATGTGCTATCACAGGTTTCAAGCACCAGGTCAATGACTATGGACTGAAATCTCTGAACACATGAGGCCAAAATCTTTCTTCTTATAACCTGCTTATCTCAGGTGTTTTATTATCCTGTAGTAATAGAAAGCTGACTTACATAGATAATTAACTTTTACATATACAGGACCAGGTGCAACACTAAATTAAATTAACATGGGCAAGAGGTAAAAATCTGAAAGGTACAACAGATACTGTGAAAGGGAAAGAACTTGTTCAGTGGGAAGGAAAATCTAGGGTAATGGACAAAAGAAGGAAATGGACAAAAGAACAAAGGGAGGGGCTGGGGAGATAACTCTGTGGCACAAGTGCCTGCCTGGCAAGTGCAAGTTTGTGAATTCGAATCCTGGTCCTGCAAAAAAGAAAGAAAGGGCAGGGGAGGGAGAGAGGGAGGTTGTGAGGGAAAAAGATACATTTAGGTATATATGCAGGATAGTTTGGACAACTATATTGACAATTGCTTCTGGTCTTTTGAAAGGAGCAGTTGATGCTTTAATTTTTTTTTTTATTCTTAATTTTTTTCTTTTGAATTTCTTACAATTTTTTTTTTTTACCGTTTTTTGTTTTTTTCTTAAAACCATCTTGCATGTTTATATCTGGCAACCTAAAAAGCTACTTTGAAGATAACATCATGCAATACAGTAACCATTGTTGAATTCTATTACATTGTTTAATAAATTTTGTATCATTTCTAATGCTTTTTTTTCAAATCACCATTTTATATTCTTCAAAGAATTCTTAAATATCTTTAGTGGGAACCAAGGCATAAAGAGATACTTGAATTTGTAGATGAAGGCAGCTAGGAATGTTTAAGCCTAATAGTAGCTTTTAGTTAGCAATAGCTATTGATCAGTACTACTTTATAATCTCAGAACATTTAAGAAGACCAACAACAATAAATACAGACACAGATCAAAAGCTACTACCATTCCCGTACTTGTTATTGTAAGCATAACATGGTACAACCCCTTCGGGAAAAGTATGAGAATTTATAGAACTAAACATGTACCTGTCCTGTGACCCAGCAGTTCTACTCCTATAGATTCACTCAAAATGAAGGATATGTCTATAAAAAAGAATGTGCAAAAATGTTCGTATATTCTTTGCCTCAGTCACAATGTTAAAATTAATAGCCTCAAACTAAAAACTTCAGGGCATTACTCCTTCCCAGATCTCTCTATGACATTTTGTTTCAAAGAGCTGTGAAATGGCCAAAAGAGTTGAATCACCTGATAGTATTTTCTGGAAGATTTTAACACCTTTCAATTCTCTTCCATAAAGAAGAAGAAATACTGTATCACAGAAGAGGCTATAAGTGCTTTTGGAGGAAATACTGAAATGCATAGATCTAAAATCAAGTATATATAAATAAAGTTGCTTTTCATTTAGGCTATAAGGTCCTTCAATGGATATTTACTTACTGAAGAGACCACAATACTTAGAAAAACATACTTTCATCAGAAGACCAAAGATGAGTGTACTGACGAATCAGAGGGCTATCCTGTGACATTCCTCTTTCAGTGCCCTGAACCCACTCACAACAGCCACACCCCACACCACAGAATCAGCTCCAAAGCCCTGTGCATAACTAACACCGTGGCCACCAGACTCAGAGAAACAAGCACAGGGAGGCCAGGAGCCTATAGCATGGAGCCAAAAGATGAGTTGAGAAGATCCTTAGCCTCAAGAAAGTAGAAAATAGGTAACAAGTCTTTCAGTCAAATTCTGTAGATTTATCTAAAGATCTACACAACTGTCCACAGATGCCTATGAAGGTCTAATTCTCCAAGGAAAAGTTCATGTCTCTAAACCAAATAGGTTAGTACCATAAAGTTCACCTATTCATTGTTGCAAGCTATTAAATCACTTTTAATCAAATGTTTCTCTTTTTGCCCAATACCCTACATGTCTGTCTTTATCTTAGGGATGTTTGTTCCTATAAAACTTGCATTGGGCAATAGAAATCAGTGTTATGCATGCCTGTGTTCATGTGACCCACTTACACACTTAGGGTCCTATGATATGAGACCCCCCTGGGTCACATGCTGTATGCCAGAATATCACTGTGACTGCAGAGATCAATCAGCCATGACAAAGTGTTTGTGAAAAGCTGGCCTTCAAGGAATAACATCCCACTCTAATATTAAAGATGCATAAATTATTTAGCCTCTTTCTAAGACAATTTTATAAAAAATACTCAAAGTCATTAAAAATTACTTCTTTCTTTTTTTAAAGAACATCTTCTTTTGGAAACTAACCAAAGATAAAATAGTTAATCATCCAAATTTAAGACTAAAAAAACTTTCTCTTAACACATTTTATGTTCTGAATTTTAGATAAATCTTGTCTACCTCAAATGCCTACACAGTATTGGTGCCTTAAGAACACAGCTACTGTTACTAGTTTTTAAAGAGTTTATTTATAACCCATCTATAAAAATTCTTCAGTCTGAAGGAAAAAATTCCTGCCAATTTTTAAAATGAAAGGGCTTAGCTGTTTATACAGATGAAGTAGGGGAAAAACCTCACAAAACAAAAAATCTCTATGAGCTGGTCATAAAGTAAATGTTTAACAGTGTGCTTAACAGAATAATACTTCAAGTCAACTATACTTTCAGAAACTTCAAGCAGAAACAAAAATTATCAAATTTTTTTATTGTTAAAGAAAAATATTTACTTCTTGTGCATTTTTTCCCCTTGAAAACCTAGTTTGGGCAGGCACAGCATGTATCATTGTGTTTCCTGAGAAGAGGTACAATGGTACTTGGTTTACAAACTTAATTCACTCAACAATAGACACAAGAGCTATGTTTGTCCTTGTGTGGGAAAGATGGCCACACTTATATTTGTCACCCAATGCAGAGTTTGTGAAGAGAAAGAAAATTTTGCCAAACTCTTGTTTGAGAACCAAATTGTTCACCAACAAAAAATTCACACACTGAAGTATCATTGTAGAAAATATTCTTCAGGCATTAGTCTTCTTTTGTATTTCCAATGGGATTTCCCCACACCTCTTTTGACAAAAATGTAGGGCAGCAATTAACTTACTAAAATTGTAACACTTTTTACATTTACCTTTGCTCCTTTCTTTCAATTTATGCACTCTTACTTTGGATCTCACCACACCAGTTCTTGTTAAACTAACCTTTATGTATGGTTAATGTGAAATAAATTAGTCCAGATTTTGTTACTATAGCACAGTATCACAACACAATAGAAAGATGGGAGGGTTATTTGGCTCATGGTTCTGATGGCTGGAAAGCCCAGTGTCAGCAACCTAGCAAGGCCTCCTGAGTGCATCACAACATGCAGCAAAATGTAAAAGGCCCTGGCTGTGTGTAACAAAGGCCAAGCTTATTGAGTGGCTTCATTTTACCATAACCTTCTCTTACCGAAACTAACTCACTCAGAGGCTGGTACTAACACCTTCCTGAGGTGATATCTCCATCATCTAATGTATGTGCTACTGCCTTCCTCCCTTAGAGATTTCATGGGTCTCAATGCCTCTAGGTTGGGGCCACCCTTTTAGCATATGTACTCTGAGGAAACACCATCAAACAATATCCAAAGTACAGCAACCAGTACTTAGCGACGGGCTAGTACAAGGTCCTGAGTTCAATCTCTCTTAGAGATGTATTTCCTTTCTTCCAAGCCTTTGTGATCTCAACTTTTCCTTTTGAGTGGAATGAAACAGATTTGTCTGCTACCTCATGAATAAGCCATCAGCACTTGCCTGTCTGTTATTTTGCAACCTACATTTTGGCCTATGTTACATGAAACCAGTGAATACAAATAAAGCACTTTATAAACATTCTGGAATATCTGAATAAAGATCTTCAATCAACATCACAGCTTCTATTACTAACTAGCAGTGTATAGGAAACTAAAGGAGACCTCTTCTTAGAGAATGCATGTGACTGCCACATGTATCTTTCTTATATACATTCACTTCTGTGGCTCAGCCCTAATTTGGTGCTTTATTCTAACCTCTAAGCTGGTTAAATCTCTTTCCAGGGGGCCATCCTCTACAACACAGTTCTAAGAGACTACCAATTTTCCTATGCTATCATGTAATACAATTCTGACAATAAACCCTCCAGGCCATAGCACTCCTCAGAGAGACAGAAGATGACAAGGTACTTAAGGAGACTTATAATCTACATATGAACGATAGAACATCTTAAACATGTCCTGTATAGAGAATAAAAGTCTCCTGTGAAATTATATTCTGTTTGTCTAGGGAGATAGTTTGGCAGTCTAAGTGCTGGCCTGGCAAGCCCAAGGACCCAGGTTTGATCCCAGGTACTACATGTGGTGCTGGCCCCTCACCAAGCGAGCCATTGAAACCATGGTGGCGCATGCCCATAATCCCAGTGCTGGGGAGGCTAAGAATGGAGGATCACTATGAGTCCAAACTACATAGTGAGACCATATATCAAATAAATAAATAAATGAATAAATAAATAAATAAATAAATAAATAAATGATTTTTTTTTTTTTTAAATTCTGCTCTTTTGGCCATAGTTCTCAGTAGGAGTGATTTTTCCCTCCAGGGGAAATTTTTAAATATCCAGAGATACTCTGGATTGTCATGACTATAGCTGTGGTGTTGCTGCTAAGAATGCAGGTCAGAAGTACTGTGAAAAAGCTAACAATGCACATGACAGCCCCACATTTAAGAAGAATTTGTCCTAAAAGTCAGCAGGGTCAAGGGAAGTCCTTCTGAGACAACAGCTCCTAACTCTAGTTTTGCAGTTCTTAGAATATATCTTGGGACTTCCAACGGTTATTTTAAAACTCTAAAAAAGTAATTATAATCCATTTATTTGTGGATTAAAAAATATGATCACTTTTTTGGGGGGACCACCAACCAAAATTTTAACAAGCTTAAATTTCATGAATCTGTTTTAGCCAAATTAAACAGCTCTAAGATTTTATAGTATTCATATTGTTTAGCATTCAATGTGCCCTGTAACCCAAATATCCGGTAGTTCGCTATACATTCTGTGCATATATGCAAAGAATAAAGAGCTCTTGTGAAGGACCACAGCACAGCACCCGGGCCCTGCAGATGGCAACACTTCCCCAGGACCTTGACATTCTGTGTGCTGACAAATCCAATGGTTATCATATTCAAGGTTCTGTACCTATTTTTTTCTCCCCTGGAGGAACATGAAAGAAATTATTACACATGGTAACTCAAGAGATCCTAAGAGATAATAATTTGGAGTGACTTTGGCTCTAGATTCTCCCATAGAGGATATATCTAAGAATTTTCATCAGAGCATATATTGGAGGGTCTCTGTGTCTGTGTTTGTGGTTGTGTCCATCTCTGTCTCTCTGAGATTTTCACTTTCTTGTCTTGAGCAGCTTCCAGTGTTCCTGGCTATCAAGGCTTCAAAGAGGGTATTCTCAGCAGACACTATCTGCTAGCAGTTTAATTGAGGCATCCTCACTTCTAGAACAATACAAAATAAATTTTTGTTATTTGTACATTATGCAGTCTACATTATCTAAAGTATTTTGTTACAGCAACCCAAATCAACTGAGACACTGGCCAACCCTGGAACCAGCAGCAGGTACTGAACCAAAAGAACAGAGTGGACTCCAAAGTAGTACAATGAAGTGTGACAGATCAAACAGGAGGAGCCCACTCCATGCAGTGATCTGAAGGAAAAGCATGAACCAGCTACACTTCCCCTGTCATGATGCCTACATAAGTCTCTGTTCACTACCACGAACTTCTAGGTTATGGGGGTCAGGGTGGGAAGTAGAGAGAAATCAATCAGAGGAAAGGGAAATATATGTAGGAGTTTTGGAATATGCACTAAACTAAGGTGACAACATAGAAGTAATTGAATAATTAAAAAAAGACGAAGAGTAAAAACCTTGCAAAATTATTTCCTCTTCCATCAACAGAAATAGGGGCTTGTGACAAAGTCAGGTTTAGTGATTAAAAAGAAAGAAAGAAAATTATGTTTCTCTATATGTCCATGTTGGGACTGTTTCAAACCCTTGAAATATATATATATATATATATATATATATATATATATATGTATATATATATGTAATATAAAAATTTGTGTGTCAGGCCAGGGAGATAGTCCAGTGGGAGGTAGTTTAGGCAGATAAGAACCTACCTGACAACCACAAAGTCACAAGTTCAATCCCAGTACAGCACACACACACGAAAAGTATGTTGAGTTTACCTCTCAGGACCAGCCTATCTTCATTACAGTTGTACTTTAATGTTTCCATAAGTTATACATTTATAATGTGTGACATTTAAATAAATATTTATCAACTACAATAATATACTGTGCTATAAATTTTAAGAAAAAATACAAAGTGTATTACTGAGACCCTAAATAACTGAGCTTTGTGTTTGCAGGCAATATTTGCCAGCCACATGTACATAAGGCCAAAGGTCTCCTTCTGTGAGCACCACTGTATTGTTTTGCTCAAAGGCAGCCATTAATGAGTTCAATATACCCAGTAATCTAACAGAGTACTAAGAGCACTGTAGTGCTGGGCTGTCCCAATGTTTTTCAGAGTGATTACACTCGGCATAAAGCAGTAACAGCAGACACCTCATGGATGGCTACTTCCTTTGTTACCATCCTCAAGCAATCTTTTTCAGCCCACATATCAAATGAGAAACACTAGTTCCCTAATGGCTATTGCAATGGAGTATTGCTATGTTCGTCCCAATTCCTGGTTATAGAAGTTTCTAATGGAAATGACTATAACTATGAATGAAAGGGGAGCAAATCCACATTCCCTGAGGGCAAATGGAACCAAACCTTTTTCCTTTATAATCAGCCATAAATATTTATGTTTTACTGTCCATTAGTTTTGAATTCCAAAAATAATTGGCATATTTAGATTGGTCTTTCATCATTTGAAGGCAGAATATAGACTTACATTTACAATGTACAAGTAATGTATTTCTGTCAATGCTTATTTTAAATTATTTTTAGCTTGGAACAAAATATTTTTTTAAAGGCAGAATTAAACAATGTTATATCAGGGGCCTCAAAAACTATAATTCTCATATGCTGATTATGTCTAAGCATTAAATATCAAACTATCTATCTGGTTTATGAACATATTATTGGCTGAAAATAAAAGCGTGGGAAGAAGAGATTGAATGGTTGTCAGCAGAGGATAGAAGGTTACTTCAATCCAGGGACTGAAAAGATGCTGGCTAAGGACAGGATTTTATATCTACTGGGCAAAGCATTAATCCTCATAAAATGCAAACCTTAGGGAATTTGATTTTCACGAGATACTGGCCATAAATAATTACAACTTACCTCTTTGGGACAAAGGAGCCAGCTCTTCAATTTATTCTACTCCATAATACCATTGAGGGAAAAAATTTTTTTGTCTACATACCCATACTATGTTGGTGTCAGAAGAAATCTAGAGCTCCATTGGAAGTCTAATTAAAGCCCCTAATCAGTGGAGAGATAGATATTAAGTGAATTGAGGGTAATTTTAGAATGCAAAGTAGAATGCATTTCGGTAAATCTTCTAAGGAGATGCCATTTGTTTTTGCACTCCCAACCCAGCTCCATTTCCATGGCATAAAACACTTTTAGTTTCCATAATTCAACATGTGAAACCATAATGAGCCCTAATGAATAGAGCATACAAGCTACTGTGCAGATTCTGGGGTTTATTGGTTCTTTCAAATGTTGAGGTTTAAATAGTGTGAAGGATTCCTCAAGGGTAAACCAGTAAATAGCAATGTGCAAACTGCTATGGATCCTCTTTCTTTTGTCACCAGTAAGTTAGTTTCTTGATCATTTGTCTCAGAGGTAAACAGAATACATTGAAAGTGAACCCAAACATGATGTATATGTCATGTTATGCAAAATATATGAAGCCAGCTTCCACTTTATTCCCGGGTAGCTTGGAAACCTCTGGGATGAATGAAACATATTTCTAATAAAGCAAAGCAGATTTAAGAAGAAAACAGAATGAAACAACCATTCATTAGTATGCATTGTTTTTTTCCTAATTAATGTAAAATCAAATGAAACCAGACCACCTTGCAAGCACAAGATAATGGTTCTTGCACTCACCATCTGAGAAACTGTAGAAGTCTGCATTCTCTGGGTGGAATAAGAAAAAAAAAATCACCTAAATATATAAATATTTATATTAAAGGTGATAAAAGCACATTATTAAGACCTGAATTTAGCTCAAAGAAGGTGATCATATGTCAAAGATATATTTTTATGGTTTTAATTTCAGGAAATAGATAAAGGGAAGATTGTTTCTTAAAAATTTATTAAGTCATAAAAGTGAAAAGAGCAACATAATTTCTTTGAGTGTAGCACTGATCCACTGCTAATCTTCTCCGAGGTGTCCACCTAATTAATCACTGCTCAGCATCTTAGCTTTTTCTGGGAGAGAATCAATATGCTATTTCTATCCATATCATTCACCCTACACTCTATAATTTTTCCTAAAGAAAGGAAAGGTCTTTAACACAGAGTAAAGACTCTGATGTCATGGATCACTAGATCCTCCCACTCACCTATGAAAATTACAGATGATCAGGCAACCAATTACAAAATCCTAGGTTTATCAAAGTTGCATTAATACATAAAATGAAAAGAGAAGGTAAACTATTTTTTACAATATTTAGTGTCACACATACTTGTATTTATTTATTGTCTTAAGGTCATTAACATTGAGAACTAAAGGGAAAATACAATGAAGTTTAAAATCAAAGCAAATATCTGGAGAATTCAAGTTAACAAGTATTTATTCTATACTGTGGGGCTTGAGCTTGCTAGAAAACAGCTTTTCTCAGTTTCTATTTGTAAACACAAATGAACACTTGCGTTGTACTGGAAGACTCCAAAAAAAAAAAAAAAAAAAAAAAAAAAAAAAAAAAAAAAAAAAAAAAAAAAAAAAAAAAAAAAAAAAAAAAAAAAAAAAAAAAAAAAAAAAAAAAAAAAAAAAAAAAAAAAAAAAAAAAAAAAAAAAAAAAAAAAAAAAAAAAAAAAAAAAAAAAAAAAAAGATTGAGAACACAAAGATACTGACAGTAACACAATACAGAAAATATAAATATATAAAAGATAAGATGTTCAAGAAAAATGTATGGCAAAAAATGAAGCAATCATTCCTTTGTAACCAACAGAAACACATTCCAGATTTAAGACCTAAGTGCCTAGAAGGGTTCTTGGTCTTGATGACGCACACAATAGATAATGTATGGAAAAACAAATGAAAAATTATGAAAACTTAAAAATAATAGAATTTGATGACTTATTTATATTCATATAGGATTATTACATATTGCAGGCCTGGTGTAAAGTGAAAATGGGGACACCTTGCTTAGAAATTGTGAAACATTTCAGGACAGTAACGAGACAACTTTCCACCAGACCCCAGGCTCCTCTGAGCATGCCTGTCTGTACAGCTGCATAGGCTGCCCACCCAACACTGGTTCTGTTGCCCCTGTATCACTGGCTGCTGCCTTGAGGGTTCTCCATACTGACTTCAGAGCACTATGGCTCTGGATTGAAACACAGATCTTTTCTCTCCTGTTTTCTTAGGTTATAAACACATACCAGGACCTCACCTCCTAATCTGTCCCTCTAATGTTTGGCCCTCATGTCTTACCTTCTCTTCTTGATCCAGATGAGTACAATTGTATTTCCACTCCCATGTCCTGTTCATCTCTCTCCTCCAATATGACTTCTCCCCCTACCTTCACACCTTCAGATCTTTTCAATTTCTAAGTCCAATGGACACTTTTTCTTTTTGCCTATATTGATATACACTCATCTTTTCACCATTCATTATTCAACAGGTAGTTATGTTAGGTTTCTATGACTATGATAATGACAGAAATGATAAAAATAACAACACCACACATACACTGTCTTTATGAAATGTTTTCCTCTTCACTTTTATGAAACATTAATTTCCTTGTTCTCCTCTCCTTAGGCTCTTTTTCCAATTCCTGCCACTGATTTCTCTCTACCCTAAGGGTTGTACCCTAAGGTTGTACCCTAGGTCTCAGTCTAGGTCCTGTTCCTCTGTGGCCTTTCACAATTCCATATTTTCCTACCACTCACAAGGAATGATTTCGGAATCTATGTATTTACCATTAACTGGACCCACAGCTCTCTGCCTGTGTACCTACCTGTCTCCTGCACAATTTTTCACAGATGGCTCACTGCATCCCTAGCACAGCCACTCCTGATCTGAATTTATCCTCTCACTTTGTCCTCCATTTGTCCTCTGCTTTGTCCTCACTTTAGTCACTGCATTGGTCACATTTAAATGTGATGCTTTGTGTGCTTGTCTCTGACCTCAAACCAGATTAGAGATGTCTCTGTTCCTAATACAGTCTAGTTCTTAGTAGATATTAAAGTCTTAATTGAGATAAATAATATCCCTGGTTGGAGCTTTATAATTTTATTTCTTTGGAGGATTTCAAGCTTGAGTGTGTAGCTGAATACTAATTTCAACCATTGCCAAGAATCCTAAATTGAAGAAGAGACTGGACTGGGCATTGTCAACATTTAATTCTCTGTGAAATATCAGGTCTGACTAATCACTTAATTTATTGCATTATTAGGTTCAGTTTATTGAAGTCTTTAGTTTGTTGCATGCATTTTTTCTTCATAGAACAAAATGCATTCACATGGACAGGAGTACATCCCTGATGTACTAAGCACAAAATAAGTAAAACTAAAAATCACTTTGGGTTTGATTTGATAATTCATTTTCGGAGGACAGAAGACACAGTGTGCTTGAGGTGCAGCACTCAAGCTTTAAAATTATGTGACTGAGGCATGGTGAATCAGGTGATGTGCCTAAAGTTATAGGAGAGTTAGGAGCAAAATAATTATAAGAATCCAGACATAGGAGTCCTACTGATAGGCCTTGCCACAAGACCACGGCTGTCTCTTACCTCCAAACTTTGCCTGAGACTTCTGGGTATTTCCCAACATGCATTCTTTTGATTGATTGATTGATTGATTGATTGATTGAACCAGGGATCAAACTCAGGAACTTACACTTGCCAGACAGGCACTTGTGTCCCTGAGCTATCTCCCCGGCCCCCTCATTTCTATCCTAATCATACAATCTCGTAATTTTAGCTGAATATGTGTCCACTTGAAAGAAAGAAGACCCTTCTCAACCTCCTTTGTAGCCAGGCAGACCCATGTGGCTAAGTTCTAATCAGGAGATGTAAGCAGAACTACAGTGAACATCTTTTGGGAGTAGATTTTCAAAGGAAGGGATTTTGGTTCCTCTTTCTTTCATAGATTGGAATGCTGACATAATGCTAGATATTAAGCAATCATTTCGACTTTAAGGCCGCCTTTAAAAACACTAAAGTACACAGAAAAATATAATGGAGGGAGGAAAAGTAAGAAAAAGAAAAGTTGGGTGGGATGGCAAATCCTGGCACTCAGAAGGGTGAGGCAGGACCGCTGTTAGTTTGAGGCTAGCCTGGGCTACAACGTGAGTTCAAGTCCAGCCTGGATGACATAACAAGAACAGATAGACAAACACAGACAGACAGACAGACAGACAGACAGAGAAATATAATGGAAGGCGTGTAAGCCCCTAATATTACATCATTTAAATCCTTGGATTGCTTGCTTTCATATTTGTTTTACACAAGAGATAAAGAAATTCTACCTCATTTGAGCAATAAATATTTTAGGGTTTTTTGATATGTAAATCATCCTAATCTCACCTTTACCTTTTCTCTGGCTGACTTCCTGTACAGATCTCACCTCTATTACTTCTAACATAAGGTCTACTTTACCATCTTTGACTCAGAACAACTCTACATCTATCTCATCCCACTCTGCATGTCTTATCACATCTTGCTCAGAAAATTAAGCTCCTGTCAAGATTCTACTTCAACCCGATTTCCCATGCTTTGTATGTAACAGTCTATTACCTCTACCAAGCACTCTTGCGAATGTAGTCCTATGGTGTTTCTTGCTCATCCTTATAATAATAAGTTATGAACCATGGTGCATGCCTGGAGAAGACAAGGTGGGATAAGGACCACAATACTTGGGAAGTCAAACCTTCAGTTGCAGAGCCTGGTCATTCCTGACTCGGGACTCTTGGATCCTGCTCCCTCCAGCTCCTCTCAGGATGGCTGCCCCATCCAAGGATGCTTCTGTCAGTGGTGCTACACACAGAAAGATGTTTCAAAGAACTACACTGCTGAACAAAGACAGTAACAGGTGGTATACACTTACTGAGAATAGGAAGGATCTGTGGCTAGAAGAAGTCTGGAGTCTGTAACTTTTTTTTCTAATCACCTATCTATTCACCCCAACACCAGGGTAAAACCCTGCTCAGACACACCTGCTTCTACCCGCAAATGTCATGTCCCACTTGGGAAACCTCAGCAAGGAAACCCAGATGGCCGGGGTTGGTTGGAAATGTCTTTAAATTACTAACATTTGTATTCATTTTTACATTGATTGCACATGACTTTTCTTTTTTCACACTATTGGAAGTGAACTGAGGATATGCACACAAAGTTATATCCCCAGATTTATTCACTCATTCATTCATTCTTAACACAGGGCTTCACTAACTCACTAAGTTGGCTTGAAACTGAGATCCCCTTACTTCAACCTGCCAGAGCTCCTGTGTTACAGGCTTCTGTTACCAAGCCTAGGTAAATATAGCATTTTTATAAACTATGTCATTAGACTTAGGGTTTTCTTCACCCTATAGATCTTGAAAGCAGATGCTAATAATAGTGGCATGGCTACTGGAAGCATGGGACTGGAGTACCTTGAAGTTGGCATTGAACTTCATTTCATTAGTGCTTACACAATTGCACCAAGGCAGAGCAGCCAACAAGAGTACAATAACAAGTAACAGTGATAGAATCATGATGCACCCCTCCTTGTACTTTAGAAGCTTTCACTAAGAAGAGCCCCTTGGGTACTTTTTCAATCTTTAATCAGCTGCACTGCATTTCTGTATGTTTTCCTCTACTTCTTTTAAGTCAATTGATTTCTTCATATTCAAAAAAATTTTTTAATGTATATGGTACTGGGTCTCACTATGCAGCTCCAACGGTAGGTGTGATGATGGTGCTCTTGTGATGTAAGAGAACAACCCTGAAGCTTAACACCTGGAAATGTCATGAATTGAATTTCAAAATTCAGTAGGGTGACAATAACAATATGAAAGATATATATATATATATATATATATATATATATATATGTCACAGAGGTGGGGAAGATGAGAAATATTTCTAAGCTTGAAAAAATGTAATTTTACTTATGCATACATAACATACACACATATGGAATAGCTCTCTATCTGAAAATTTTCTCTCAGCCTAGTGGAATTTCCTCTAGAAAAAGCAGATCTTTCAGTAATGTTTCCAACACATGAAAAGTAAAAGCCAGCCTTATTCTTCGGATAAAAAACTCAGTACCATTTATTTTCAAAACAACTGCTGCCATTTTGCTCTTAAATGATGAGAAACTATGTTATACAAACATAATTACATATTTATTTTTTTGTAACATTGGAAGACATTCCACTAGAGAATCTATGGAGGACCCCATTCTTCAGCTAATATTCTACTTTATTATTAAATTCAATTTCTATAAAATATCAAAACTTATTTCATCTCTTCAACATTCACACCCCTTGTGAAAATTTGTGAAGCTTAAATGTGATGCCACTTCGTTTTCTACCCAACAATCCTAGAACACAAAAATTAGGAGTGAAGCTGCTGCTATCCTATCAAAAGATTTTGGGAAGGTCATACTGGAAAGGAAAGTCACCTCATTCATAAGTGCAGCAATCATCTACACCACGGGGTTGACATGCACATGACCTGGAAACAATAATGCTGCTGCAAAAATTCTTTGCATACATATACATGGATTATCCCAGGGAGCTAAACATGACTGGCAGTATATAAGAAACATTAATAATCTCCCCATGTGGCCAGGCTTCAATTGCAGAATCAGCATGAGACTGTCCTTCTGCTTAGAACTTTGAGATAGGAACCCTAGAATGAAGAAACTAAAAACACAGAGAAGAATAAGAAGGGCTGTTTGTCCACAAGCTGGAGATAACATATTCTGGCTGTCAGTGGTCTCATTTTTGAAGGCATATCCAACCTTCTTGGAGTACAAGAAGGCTTTACTGTTTGTTCTGGAAACTAGCAGATGTTTTGGTAAAAAATAAAGTAGGCAAAACGATGGCCAATTTTGTGAGATGCAATTTCAGACCCCTGTCCTGGCCCTGCCTATATATTAGTAAATTATTTAATCTACTGAACTAGGAGATGAAGCTCACAGCAATTACATTTCTTGCAAGTGTACTGAGAGATAATGCACAGACGAACACTGTAGGCTGTCAAATCCAAAGTGTTTTCTAAGTGTAAAGCTGTTATCTAATTACGTATGGAGGGAATGTGGAATAAGGTGCTTTCTAAGCAGCTGTGCCTGTGGACGTCAGCTAAAACCTGAAACGCTGTCAACGTCTGTAACAAGCGCAGCTCACACTGCTGGGCTGACCTATGTTTAAAAGTCAGCAAGTTTTTGCTTAATGACCTAAAGTCCAGCACACTCTTGAGTCCCATTAAGAGTTTCGTATAATATGTAGGGAAAAAAAAAGTCCTCTTTTCCATTTTCTGGGGTTTAGTAAATTATTTTTGGCTTGCTTCTAATTTTGCATATTACTCTAAATATTGGATTTAATCAAAATAAATAACAATATCAGTTAATGTAATTTTAAATGACATCAGCTTAATAAAATGATGCATATCATCTTGTTCATTTGTATTCAGGAAGACAAGACACAAAAACATAGGTTTTGGTCTCTTTGTCTTCTATTCACAAACCCTTCTGTTTCCTTCACTATTACAATGGATTTGAGAGGAAAAATTCCATACTGTGGTTTGTTTCTGAAAATATTCTAATTTTAACTTTTCTGGGTCAATAAGACAATTTCAAAAATCTAATTTTTGTAATGGTTGCATCTAGAAACCATAAGGAAGTTCTTACTTTTTAATATTGGGAGGGATGCCCTTACAACTGAACTTACATATAGTACTACACTAGTATGATTTAGAAAGCTGTTTTGAAAAAAAAAGTAGTACATTATTAGAATTACTCCATTTTTTTAAAAAAAAGATCCATTCTGGAAAATAGTGGAGAATTACCTCATTAGAATGTAAGAACCATCTGTGATACTAAGTATAAAACATATGGCTGGAGAGAGGCTTCTGTTGCTCCATAGAGATAGAATATTACATTGTTAAAGCCAGTGATGATAAGCCCAGTACCTATGTTATAGAATAATAGTATCACAAAGCTTTTCTGCTGGAGGGTTGAGAATGTAAGTTAACAGACCGACAATTGGAGAAAAAGAAGGGCTATAAGGATAGCCAATATTTTGGCCCTAACCCTTCAAGGTCAATAAAGACCCAGGATATAAGAGAACCTGTGCTGTAATATCCTATAACTCAGAGGTGTCCCAAATTTCCTGGTCAAGGAG
>PVJA010011581.1:0-54361 GCA_004027025.1 Myocastor coypus
GTTCAAACTCACAACCCTGCACTTGCCAGGCAGGCACTTGTGCCACAGAGCTATCTCCCCAGCCCCTAATTTTTTTTTTTTCAGTACCAGGGATTGAACTCAGGATCTTGTACTTGCTAGGCAAATACTTATTCCACTGAGCTATCTCCCTGGCTCCCCCACTGCTTTTCTTGATTTTAAATTTCTTTCAGTTATTACAATCAATTCTTTTAAATATATTCAGCTTGGAGGGCCGGCCAGCTAGCCCGGTGGATTAAAGCACCTGCATAGGCAGACGCAGGGGTTGGGGAGTTCAATCCCCTTCCTGCTGTGCCAGCCCCACCCCCAGGGTGCACTGGGCCAATGAGTGTGTTGGCACACACCTATAATCCCAGCGCTTGGGAGGCTGAAATCAGGAGGACCACTATGAATCTGATCTGTGTAGTGAGACCCTATAGACCCTGTACTAAATACATAAAAATCCATTCATTCATTTTGGGGAATCTTTCTCCTACAAATACATAGGAGTTTTCCAGACAACCCAAATCCAACAGAGCTGAATCTGACAAATATCTGATAAATGTTGGTCAAAAAGTATGAGCATACCTGTGCACACTCGTAATCACAGCACTCTAGGAGGCAAGGGTACAGTAGCAAGCTTGAAACTAGCCTAGGCAAGTTTATGACTTAGCCAGACTAGGTTCAGTCTCCTGTGCCACAAAATATAAGGCCAGTTAGGTTCATGCTAAGCTTAGGGAACAGAAGGACTGAAGAGCAGCAATGGACAGACATTATGTCTTCTTTTCTTGATATTTTTTTAAACCTCCCAGTGCAGCCTTTCATCTTTCGATAACATCTTTCATGAAATTGGGAGCGCATATTCATCTTCACATACACATTTTCCTCCACCTACTCCTTGATAAGAAATTCCTCACCTTATATGAAGAGATTGGACTCCTCAAGTTCTCATCCTGTCCTCTGGTTTAGGAGAACACAACTATCTCATGATTATCTCAGGATAATTCTTGGGCAAATAAGCAAGGCATAAGAATGACAGAGTTGTGTCCACATGTCCTGTCAGATTATAACAGTTCCACTTTACACCCAGTGAAAAATTCTTACTTGAGGCCCTACTTAGAAATGAAAGGTTTAGCTGTCTCATTCTAGAAGTATTTCCGTCTTGTCTGTGGAGGAGATGACACCATATCAGACAAATTTGCAGTTTTTAATTATCCTCCTGTCACAATTAGGTCCTTAAATGTTCCCTATGGGTCCACATGTGACAGGCTTGCTTTGGGCCCCAGAGTGACATAATTAGGAGGTGCTGTGGAAACTTCTAACAGTTGGGACTGAATGGGAGAAATGAGATGCTGAGAGAAGGAAAGACATCATAAGTGAATCTTTTCACTGAATAGGGAGTTGAGGGACTGGAATTTATGGCACAGATCAGTAGAGAAGGGTGCTGCCCAAATTGATGCAGAGGGGCAGGGAGATAGCTCTGTGGCACAGGTGCAAGGTCATGAGTTCAAACCCCAGTCCTGCCCCCCCCAAAAAAAATGTACTCAAAATATGAAACTTCTAGAGATATGCATCCAATGTCTGAAATGAAAATTTTACTGGATAGGTTTAGCAAATGAGACAGCTCTGAAAAAAAGATCTATGAACTTGACAGAGCAGCAGAAACTGTCCAAACTGAGATCCAGAATGAAGAATTTTTTAAAAGCAAACAGAGCTCCACTGACTTGTGACAATATTTAATGATCCTTTCTGCTATTAGAGTTCCAAATGAAGAGCTAGAAGGGGCCTACAAAAACATTCAAATACATAAATTCTTCAATTTGATAAATGTTGATAAAACTATAAACCTACAGATCCAAGAAGCCCGATAAACACCAAGCAGCAAACCAGCAAATGAAAGTAAGCTAATACTTGAGATAAAATAGAAAACTCAAGTTTATCCAGTTATAAAAACCCACTTTAAAAAAAAAAAAAAACTTATCCCAGAAGGTGAGAGAGATAAAAAAAAATAATAGGACAAATGCCAAGATGGCAGATTAAAACTCAAATGGTAATTATGTAAGAAATAAGTCACCTAAACACTCCAGTTAAAAAGCCATAGGTGCCAGGCTGATTTTAAAAATGAAGCTTCAAGTTCTACGTTGTCTACAAAACAGAGACTTCCCCACATAAGGACACAAATTTACAAAGTCTAAGAAATGTATCATTTAAACACTGTTAACAGCTAGAAATCTGTAGTTATTTCATGATCTCAAAGGAAAACAAATCCAAAAAATAATGTTTTTCACAAGATGAGCAGTGACCACAGTTTGGGAGCCAATACTATGTTACTGCTGCCTTTGTGGCCACAGAGGGACAGATCAGAATCCCTGGAGGTTGCTGAGGGCTAGATAGGATTTCAGTCTGCCTTTCTAACGAGCTGAGCAGAGGGGCTATCTTTGCTGCGGTGTTAGGTGTTAGGATCCACTGTGAAAATTCTGGCTCAGTCTGACCATTTAATAATCTCCTGCTCTTCAGGAGGTTCAGGATCCCACCTGAAAGGATAGTGCAACAATAAGATAAAAGGGGAAGAATTTACTGGAAGTATAGATGTTGATTTTCCCGACAGCTGGCTAACGAGGATAGTGAGACTTGGGATCATAAAAACCTAGGATTCTGCTTTATACAAGCAGTATGGGGAAAGGTGTAACACTACAAGAGACCTACTTTGGGGGGAAAAACAGCCCAATTTTGGACTTGTGGAATTTTCAACCCAGTACCTATGGTGGACATTTATGGACTTTGTCATTTTACCACAGCTTATTTGTGGACGCGAGAGCTATGAAACAAAAATTGATATGGGATGTGCGCTAGCCCCACGTGTATCTTCCTGGCCTCTTCGGACTCCGTAAAGGCGTCCGTGGTGGTAAAAATCAAACAGCGGGACCAGAGATCCCAGGGCCCTTTACAGCGGCTCACGGTAGCTGAGGGTGAGTGAGGAGGGCGCGCATTCTCAAGACGTTTCTCAACATCCCTCTCAGTTGAGTGTGGTTGCCTCCATAGAGAGAATTGACGCTGGCCTCCCTGCTTACGAGTTATTGAGACTGCTCGTAAGGTTCCGGTTGCTTTCTCATTGCGAAGGGTTTTCGTTATTTCACCAACAGCTGGAAAATGGACGGTGCCGGGGCCGTTTAGCCCGCCAGGAGGAGTGTGATTTTAACGTGTCCGTCACAAGGGACTTTCATCTCCGAAAGCGCGAGCCACGGGGCAGGGAGTGGCCGGGCGTTCCGCTCTCCGCCCACCTGGGAGCCGGTCCTTTCCCAGCCGCGCAGGTGGCCGGGCGCGACGCTCTTTTCCCGGTTCCCTAACGACGTCGGTGTCATCGCGGGGCACAAGGGGCCGCAGCGGCCCGCGCTCACCCGGCCCCAACCCGGGCCCGAGCCTGACAGTGCGCGGAACCGGCTGCGCGCTCCAGGCGGTCGACACCCGGGGCGCCGAGCGCGCGGAGCCCGGTGCGGGAGCCCCGATGACGCACCAGTGACGTCGACGGCAGCGGGCGGGATTTCCCGGCCCCTCCCGGGTACTGGGCGAGACCCCGCGTGCGGTGGGCGCGGCCAGCGAGGGGCGCGAGAGGTGCGCACGGGTCTGCGCGGACGGAAAGCCTCACGCTCACGACCTCGCGCTGGTGCGGGGCAGTCGGCGCAGAAGGCGCGTTCGGCCACCCCCCCGCCCGGGCCCGGAGTCTCGGTCTGGACCCCGCCACGGGGCGCGCGCCCCGCAGCTTGTCCCCTGCTCCGCCCGCACAGCCCGCGCAGTGATGCAGCTCGGCCTTGTCGCCCCCTCCGAGCGCCGCGCTGGGGACCCCGCCTGCGCCTGAGCTGCGGTAAGTGGCGCTGCGGCCGCCCGAGCCCCGGGGTCTCCGGTGAGGAAGCTTCGGCCTCTCGCCGCAAGCTCAGAGCGAACCGGGAGCGGAAGGGAAACTCAGGCGGCAAAGTGTCCAAACTGGAGAAGCCGCCCCGGCGCCCCGTGTCTCCCCGAAGCTGCCCGCGACACAGGAACCCGAGGTTCCTGGCGGGGCCCCCTAAGCGTGCGCCCGCGATCCCGACCGTCTCGCCGCGCCCATGAGTGGATTGTGGGGCGTCTGCCGTGCCCCGAGGGGAGGATAGGGGAAGAAGATGGAGTAGCTCTGGGTCGATTTGTCGGGGATCCTGTGTTTAGACACCTGCCTCCGGAGCGGACCGAGCGGGAACTTGGGACCCTCCTCCGTAGCATCTGCCCCCCCCCCCGCCCCCGCCGGCCGCTCAAAGGGAACCTTGGGTTTAATTTTAAATCGCCTCTGAAATAAACGTCACAAGAGATGGTAAGGCAGGACTGGGGCATGTTCTTAAGCGAATCTCCTTTTTCTGGGTTTTTGGCTAAGACATTATGAAGCCCCAAAATGTTGAAGTTTGGTCGAGTGATAAAGTGGGTCCTAACACAGGGTCTGCTGCCCTCTCCCCAGCTCTCGTGGCTGCCTGTTCCCTTCCTTCTGTGTCTCCTCCCGGGTCTGTAAAAGTGGCAGGGGACTGGCGGGTTCAGCCAGAGCAAGAAGCTGCCTAGGCGTCGCCTCTGTGCCCCTTTAAAACCTGTCAGCCTGTCTTCTGCTATGAGCGAGGTGTGAAGGTTCCCACGGTGGGCCCCGAAAATTCAGCGTAACTGCCTTGCCGCTGCAGCGAGGCCACTCGGCCTTGCGTGGTTCCAGCGTTCCTGGGGCAACTCTTGTGCCTGATGGCCTGCAGTGGGGGAAGGGAGACAGCCGCCATCCGATCGGCCCTGTTCCCTGCCGAGCCTACTGTGCTAACAGCTGGGTGTGGAGCGGAAAGCCTTGTTTGGCCTTGAGAGACAAGACTCAGCACCTGTACACTTTGATCTCTGTGTCAGTGTGTGTGCCTGTGGCGCGGGAGAAATAGCAGATGTGTGTTGATGTGGGTATGTTGTGCCACTTTGCTAGGCAAATAGACTCACCTGGAGGTTGTTGGGTTGCCATAACTTCCCGACAAGGGACATCCTGTCAGCCCCTCCACAACGCTGTGCTTCAGTCCTTGTCCCCCCAGATGAACTTACCCAGAGACTTGTAGAAGGGGTTGACCACTATGAAAGAGCGCAGCAAAGGGGCTTTTCCCAACAGGCCCCGCCAGGCTGGACAGCTGTCTTTTCCATTTCTCAAGCAGATTTCTAATAGGAACAACAACCAAAAAAACCTTTCCTCTGTTCATTTCAGTTTTAAAAGTAAAAGTGACAATCCTCAAAGCCTCCAAATCTCAGTGCATCCTTGGAAATGGTAGAACATCAGGTGGGAGCAGGGAGCCTGGTCCCTGGGAAGCAGGTGCCCACTGCTGTCTTCAGGGGGCAGGACAGACTCCTGGCACTGAGGAGTGGTCCAGTGTGTTGCTGCCTCCCACCCGATGCACCACAACTAATGACTCCAGGGCAAGCAGCCAAATGGCAGAGGGGATTTTAGAATCATTCTCATTTATCACCACATCTTGTGTGCTCTGTAGGGGATTTTAGAATCATTCTCATTTATCACCACATTTGCGTGCTCTGTCTCTCTGTCTCTGTCTCTGTCTCTGTCTCTGTCTCTGTCTCTCTCTCTCTCTCTCTCTCTCTCTCAGAATGCCTAATAATATGTATCTTAAGCTTACTCTTTTCTTCATGGAATTTTGAGACATAGATTTTTAAACCATTTCCTGGGTTTTGTTCCCAGAACACCTTCAGGAGCATCTACTATCTACTCTTGCTGATTTTCCTTGGCCTTTTTATTCACTCTAGACACATGCAGGCACAGAGGCTTTCATTATTTAGGTACAAGGATTAGTTATTCAATTTACTCAGATTAGAAACCAAAACTTTGTGAACAATGTACTATCCCATCACCAGAGGCTGGCAAGGATATCTTAATTGAAAGTAAAAAAAAGTAAATCAGGAAAGAAAAACACAGCATCCAACCCTGAATATGGCTGTTAAGGGCCTGAAGTAACTGATTAAAACATATGAAGAATAAGCCAGAGGCCTGAATCACATGATCAGATGTGAAAACACAAATGAAACCTCCATTTAAAGAAGGACATAGAGGCAAGGAAACCTGCCGAGGAGCAATTAGCAGCCCAGAGAGCACTCGGGCAGGTGGCAGCTGATGCACCAGGTCTCCTGCACCCTGGGAGTTTTATTGGCACTGCCACAATTGCTGCGGGTGGCCCTTAGTGCCAGTGAGACATGAGAACAGGTAAGTCAGGATGGAGAAGCTGTTGTTCTTCTTGGGATTCTGGGTTTCTGCCAGCAGATCAAGAAAGGCCCAGACTAAAGGAGAAGAAGCAACGCTGTCACCCACAGGGCCAGCGCCACAGCAGGCTCCCCATGCCCTCCCATCTCCAGCCCCTGTTCCTTATCTGTATGGGGTCCACGTCTGCACAGAGCTGCCATCTTCATCTGTAGCATCTTTTCAGCCTGTTTAGGGGCCATCCATACTGCCCTGCAGGGCCTACAGAGGCACCCTGGGTAGAAATTTCCAGCAGGCCTTTTTACCCTTCCATAGCTGGTACAGAATGGATATGAATCAGTCCCTATTTGGCTTTGGTTTTGGCTCAGCAATCTTAGAAATCTGTTGTATCCCCTGTGCCCTGGCTGTCATCACTCTCAGCCCTGGGCTGCACCCATAGGCCAGTGTATGGTCAATTCCCAGGCACCCTGGGCCACAGCCTGACAGGGAGGCCCAGCTCCACAGTGGGCAGTTGGTGTGCATGGGGACATGAATATCCCAAAGATGTAGGCACAAGTGTGGAATGTGTCTGAGAAGGGAGAAAGATAGACGCTGAGTGGAGGACCCAAACGACCTCCAGGGAAATGATGAAGGGAAATTCATAGTGCTCTTGGCCTACGAGTTCTTTCTGGAACAAGGTGAAAGTGGCTTTCTCTTGGTTTCACCCAGTTCTGTACTCTGTAGCTGTGGTGTTGTATCTGATGGGGGGCAGTGCCACAGTGTCTTCTGCTGACCTGGACCCTTGAGTGACCTGTCACTGCTGGCTGCCTCATCCAGGGAGCTGTACAGGTCAGCCTTTCCACTGTTGGTCAGCTGGTGTCAGGTGGTATCTTCTTGGGTGGTTCTCTGAGCAACTCAACATCTTTCTAGAACCTTCCTTGTTGTGCTTTATTGAATTGAATAGTTTGAAATAGTCATTGGTTAGACCCTACATGTTTTTATTAAACAAAAATCTTTGTCATGGGAGTAGTCATCAGAGAGTCCTGCCAGTTCTCACAATGGATTTCACCAGGATAATCCCTCTTCGCTGAGTCTTATTGTGCAGTAGGGCTCCAAACTTTGGTCACCTCAGTTGATGGACACTACGGAAGGTCTCTTCAATATGTGCGTATAGCTGAAAGTCATAGTTGTGTTCTTAGGGAACTGCAGACCACACCTTTGTGGAGTAACAAGGTGTTCAGGCAGTGGAAAAATGAGTGAGACATACTTGTGTCTTCCAAAGAACATGTGGCCCAGAGGGGAGTTCATGTGTGAAAACAGCTTCCCTACCATGGATCAGGGCTATGACCAGTGCATTTAAAGATCGATGGACACAAAACATGGAAAGCCTCTTCCTGAGGCCAGCGGGCACAGCAGTGCCTGTCCACAGAAGGTGTATCATCAACTGCTCCTGGGAAGCTGGTGGAATTTTCAAAGCTGCATAAGCAGTAGGCTTTCAGGTGAGAGAGCTGAGCACCTGCCAGGCTTCCAGAATGGCCATACAGGAGAGGAGAGTGGCAGGGCACATTGGGCTGCACATACAAAAGCTGTTGAATGATACAGGAAGGGCCTGCCCTTGGAAGCATGGGTCCAGGACAGTTGTTAGCAAAAGCAGGACTGAACAGATCTGATCTTGGCCCTGTCTGGTGTGAGACCAGTCAGCAGGTGGAGGGAGAGGTCAGGGCCCCTGAAAGGCTTAGTCCCATCTTTGACAGTGGTTTCATCTGGCCTGAGGTACCAGGCCAGGCAGTTGTTGCAGTCCAGGGACTTCAAGGTCTCTAGTTTGGGCTGAATGGAGTTGGCAAGTAAAGAAGTCTTCTATGACTTGCCAGGTGAGGAGGTGACATCCAGGGGACAGGTGGGTCCAGTGTTGAGTAGAGGGCAAGACTGACAGAGACTGGAGAGTGGCAGCACTGGCACCCAGGGGAAGCTGTGCAGCACATGAGATAATCCAGGGGATCCAAGACCTGGTGAGCTACATAGGAACCCAGGACTCCAAGGACAGAGTGAAATTTTGGGACACCAAAATTTCCTCTGTGAAATGCATTCTATCTGCTGTTATGGCCTCATTTCATGCATGCTACAGGAGCACCCTGCCTCTGAGCCGCGCCTGGCCTGTGTACTCTTTCTGATGGAGGCTTCCTCTGGTTGGTTTTCCTTCAGCTGCTCTCTGTCCTCCAGACTGAAAAACAGCAGCCAACAGCCTGAGCCACGCCTCCCTGGGCTGACTCATTCTGTCTGTGCAAAAGTGGTGACTGTTGTGCCTCTTGTTTGTGTTTTTGTTCCCCTACTGCTCCTGGATTTGGTTGGATGCTGCTGGAACCACCAGTATCTCACTTCATGTCCGGAGTAGAGGATCTGTGTATTGGTTCCAGTCTCCAGCTGAGAGAGCAAGCTCTTGGTTTATATCTTACGCCAACTTCCTGGCCAACCATTTTCTCACTCCTAAGCTTGGTGGGAGCCACCTGCAGATTGGGCTGCCAGGCTTGGTTGGGCAGGGCCTGCCTGTGGTCAGTGTGAAATGCTGTGGGTCCCCAGCTTCGTTGCTCAGGGCCTCATTGTGTGCTCTGGCTGCTCTTGCTACATTTTTTTTTTTTTTTTTTTTTTTGCTTGAAAGAGAGGGTGCCTCCTTGGATGGAGGGGACAGCCAGCGTCTCACTCTGAAGAACACCTCTGCTGAGAGCACAGTGACCCCCAAAGCAGACCTCTCCATTCCTTCTAGCAGGAGATAGCTCTGAAGTTCTAAGCCTGGAGGGGGATGTGGATATCTGCATCCTTCAGTCACCTAAGGTTGGCAGGTGTTAGGACCTGAGAGCCCTAGCCTATCTTGGTTATTTTTCTCATTGCTGAAACAAAATACCTGAAATTGAGAGCTAAAGGAGGAAAAGTTTATTTAGCTCTCAGTTTGCAGAGGTTTCAGTGCCTCAGTTATAAGCTGGTACCAAGGTAGGATGGATGGCAAGCAGGCATCTCAGAGGAGAAGCAGCTCATGACAGCAGAAGGTAGCAAAGCAGGAAACAAGCTGTCCTTCCCTTATCAGGCTGCCTGCCCGTAGGGCAAATAACACACGTGTATTCCTAGCCTTGCACCATGAAGCAATCCCAAATCAGGTCCCTTTCCTGTTTTATAAACTATCCAGCCTCAGGCATTCTAGGATAACATCACAACATGGACTAAGACAAAGAAACATGATTTTAACACAGTGCGAAGTTAAAAATAGGTGCCCCTGGGACACAGCAAATTAGCAAACCCCACCTTAAAGGTCTAGGATTGTGTCAGGATCTGGCCAGATGAAGGATTAGAGTCAAGTCTGTGCAAGACAGAGGCTTTCCAAACAAGTAAGAACAATGGCTAACATTTATTGTTTCCTATGGGCCAAGCTATAGTTAGTGTTTATTTGCCCACAGTTCTAGGGTTTAATTAATGGTGTTCTCCTGATGTGCTCTAGCCCTACCCCTGTTATCATTATTTTGTGTGTGTGTGCGTGTGCGTGTGTGTGTGAGTGTGTAACCAGGGATTGAACTCAGGACCTTGTACTTGCCAGGTAGGCACTTGTGTCCCTGAGCTATCTCCCCACCCCCACCCCCACCCCCACCCGTGTTGTTATTATTATTTTTCACTTTGGGATAGGCTTTCACTAAGTTCCACAGATTCTCCTCCTTCAGCCCAAGTTCTGGGATTACAAATGCTGAGATGAGTGTGGGATAGCAGCCACTAAGTTGTTACCTAATCTCAAACATGTCCAGCTGTAACAGGCCTTATACTGTAACATAGTGTCTTTTATTCTTGACAACCTCTGTGATAAACAGAATAATTCCCCACCCAGGCCACACCCTAAACCTGGGAGTCTGTTATCTTTCATGGCAACGGGAATTTTGCAGGTTCATCAAAATGGACTCTTTTATTTATTATTTCTTTTTTTGTAGTACTGGGGATTAAGCCCAGGGTCCCTGTATACTAGTGCTCTACTACTGAGCCACACTTCCAGACCTAAAGTAGGCCCTTGAGAGAGGAGGTAATCCTGGGTTGTCCAGGAGTCCCATGTAATTACTAGAGTCCTTGAAAAAGGGACAGGAGTGCCAGAGAGAAAAGTGGGGAGACAACACTCCACCACTGTGCCTAGTTCAAATGCATGGCAGTCCCCATCAGGCTCCTGGGGCCCCCCTTCTCTCCTCCCACCATCCAGCTGCTGGTGCAGGAGAAGGAACCTGGTCATCTGTGACTCTTCACACTGGGATGCTGGCACAGGGGTCAAATCCTTTCATCTATTTCTTGTTTGTTTTGTTTTATTGCTGGAAAAAGTAAATTTTATCCTTGTGTGCCCAAAGCCCAGTGAGCTGTCTGCTACAGCCACCTCTACTTAGGTCATAGCAGACATCTCAGGATCTGCAGCAGGCTGTAATCCCACTGAAGGACTCTCTCTCCCTCTCCCCAGTCACTCCCCTCCCTTTTCCCCTCCCCCTCTCCCCCTCTCCCCCTCTTTCCCTCTGCCCTCCAACTCTACTTCCATTTCCCTGGAAAACACTTAGGTGATTTGCAGGTTTATTTAATGTATCCCATTTTTTCCTCTTTGCTACTATAAGATTCTGTCCTAGATATGGCATAGTCAGTCTGCAAAACCCTCAAAGTTTTTGGCAATATGTGTAACAAGTGCTCAGTTGCAAAGCTTCCTAGAGTTCTTTGCAATTTGTGTAAGTCCTGCTCAGGTCTCTTGCCTGTCATGCAAGACAGCGTTCCATGTCACTTCTTGCAAACTTTCCTGGGCAGTTATCTCTGACAAGTCATTTGCTTTTGTAAGTTCTTCAGATTGAGAATGAAAGCTATATTATTGGATTTCTTTCAGGATCAAGCCATTAAGTTGTTATACAGTCTTAAAAAAAAGAAGCAAGTGACACTATCTAATAGTCTGTGAATTTGTCAGTTTGTGTCCTTGGTTTTGTTCCTACCAGGGACATTTTACTTGATTCTCATCATTTTAGGCTAAGAAGATACCAAATATTACAAAAAGGAAGGCTGAAATGCTGGAAGAGAAATTCAGGAAGACAGAAACATGCTGGAAAATAGGTGTTTAGAAGAAGCAAGTCACCTGAATCCTCAGTTGCTTTTCCATTCTTCTCCTAATTGTTCAAGCTGCACCTGCAGAGCCAGTATTCCATGTGCTATTTCACCAAAGGGGAGAAAAACTCAGTTCAGGCAGCTTCTTCTGCAGCTGACCCATGCAATCTCTACCCAAAAATAAAACCATGTGAACTAACTCTAACCTTCCACCCTGCTTTGTCCTACCTGGACTATGAATCATCCCTTCGTCCAGCATACCCACACCATATATGTTACCCTCTCACTAGTAATTTAGTAAGCGTCTCAAGTTAGCAGATCAACTATTGCAGTATCACAATGCTTATGTTGAAGTAAAAATTATATTAAGCATCATTGTATCTATGTATTGGAAGATCATGATGTATATAAAATTTGATGCCATCTGTGACTTCAGGCATCCATGAGTGTCTTGGAATGTATCCTTGTGTGTAAGAAGGGGCTGCTGGATTTGAACAGAATGATTGTGAACTGAGCAGTGCTAGATGTCTCAGGTCACCCTGCATGGGTATGAGGAAAATCTTACATAAAGTGTTCGAAGCAGCAAGACAAGCCATGGTTGGTGAAAATGGGAAGTACCTACCTAGTAGAGACTCTTTGTCAGGTTCTGATCGCTTAGGTTTATCATTGGCTGAGTTTCCTCTTACCATTGACATTGAATTGGGTTTGCTTAGTTGGAACATTAGGCACACAGTCTGGCTAGCTCTGGCCTTCTATGTCTGAATGCATGCAGTAGTGGGCTTGAACTCAGTACTACGTTCCCCAGCCCTTTTTCTTCTGAGGGTACAGCACTCCAAGGAGGTAGGAAAATAAAAGAGGAAGAAGGGGGATGATATGTGTGGTCTGCACAACTCTTCTGTGCTGGAGAGTCTCAGGCAAAAGACTCCTGTCCATAACATTGATGTACAAAACAGCAAAATATTGGAGACCATTCAGGGTCCATAAAGAGGAGGAGAGAGAAGGTGGATGTGTTCAGTGGAGCACAGTGAGCTTTTTTTTTTGTTTTTGTTTTTGTTTTGAGACAGGGTCTCGCTATGTAGTTCAGGCTGGCCTTGAGCTCACTTTTGTGGCCCAGGCTGGTCTCAAACTCGCACCAATCCTCCTGCCTCAGCCTCCCAGTGCTGGAATTACAGGTGTGCGGGCTTATAGTGATCCTCCTGTCTCAGCCTCCTCAGTGCTGGGATTACAGGTGTTTGCCACCACCCTGGTTTCAGTGGCCTGCATGGCACGCACAGGGTTCCGAGGCCAGCATGGTATGAGGTGCAAGGGATCAAACCCAGGTCCTTGAGCTTGTCAGGCAGGTGCTTACACCGCCAAGCTATCTCCCCAACCCCTGTTATGATATATTTAAGTAGGAAAGATAATTCCACATGTTACTTATATATATATATATATATATATATATATATATATATATATATATATATATATCTGTGTTTGAAAGGTAGGGCCCGACAGGATGTCTCAGTGGTCTAAAGCTTAGGTGGCTGCAGGGACCGTGGTTCAATCCTTGGCACCACATGCTGTGTCAGCCCTGCCCTCAGGGCAGGCTAAGCCGGCCATAAAAATAAATAAATAAATAAACAAACAAACAAACAAACAAACAAAAGTTCTGAAGAAAAAAAAAAAAGAAGAAAGGTGGGATAACAGGTGGAACTCATCACCTAAATTCACACCACTGAAAATGGAGTGGTGCACAGGGTACCTGCAGAACATTGGTTATTATGTTTTGTTTTGTAGGCTAGATGGTAGGTAAAGTAGCATATTGCTTATATTGTTCTCTCAGTTATATTATATGTCTGAAACATTCAAAAATAGGAAGAAGCTGGGTGTGGTGCACACCTGTAATCCCAGCACTTGGGAGGCTGAGGCAGGAGGATCCGTGTGAGTTTGAGACCTGCCTGGGCTACAAAAGTGAGCTCAAGGTCAGCCTGAACTGCGTACTGAGACCCTGTTTCAAAAAGACAAAAAAAAAAAAGGAAGAGGCAGGTGGAAACCTACCCAACTAACTTGCTTAAGAACATATGAGAGCCCACCGTGGTAGTGCACACCTGAACTCCCAGCATTTAGGAAACTGATACAGGAGGATCACCATGAGCCTAGGCCACATAGTGAGTTTAAGGCCAACCTGAACTACATAGTGAGACTCTGTCTCAACAGAATAAAAGAACTTATGGGAAAAATAATAACCTAATAGTTTGGAACATAAAATTTATTTATTTATTTATTTATTTATTTATTTTGGCAGTACTCGAGATTACTTAACCCATGCCTTCACACTGAGCTATTTCCCCATCCCTATGCAAAATAAAATAAGTTTGAGATAGGATCTCAGTAAGTGGCAGGGTTCCCCAACCTGGACTCAGGTTTGCAGTCCTCCTGTCTCTGCCTTGCAGAATACTGGAATTAAAAGCATGACAAGGTCATAGAAATTTCTGGAGGCACATGGTGCATAGTCTGTTCTATGGTTGTTTCTTTCTCCTATAGGCCTGAGAGGTTCAAAAGTCATCTCTTGGCTCTTAGCTATTCCAAAAGTAGATCATACCTGCGTCAGAGCCCTAAAGAGAACTCCAGGGTCACACTGGTATCCGTGTATGATGTGTGGAGGGACAAGTCCCTAGTGCAGCTATCAACTGTCCCACCCTACTTTAGAGAAACTTTTTTTTTTTTTTTTGTCTTTTTGAGACAGGGTCTCGTTATGCAGTTCAGGCTGGCCTTGAGCTCACTTTTGTAGCCCAGGCTGGTCTCGAACTCGCACCGATCCTCCTGGCTCAGCCTCCCGAGTGCTGGGATTACAGGCATGCGCCACCACGCCCGGCTCTAGAGAAACTTTGTATCCATTTGAAACAATAGAAGATGGCTCACAGCCCGGCAGGATGGCTCAGTGGTCTAAAGCGCCTGCAGGCGGCTACAGGGACCGCGGTTCAATCCCCGGCACCACATGTTGCGCCAGCCCTGCCCTCAGAGCAGGCTAAGTCAGCCATAAAAATAAATAAACAAACAAAAGTTCTGAAACAAGAAAAAAATTAAATTTAATTTAAAAAAAAAGAAGATGGCTCAGATATGAAGCAAAAGGAGGTTCTGATAAACAGCTATAGGGATATCCTTAGAATCAATGTACACCAGGGGCCGTGGAGATAGCTCCATGGCACAAGTGCCTGACTGGCAAGTGCAAGGTTGTGAGTTTGAACACCAGTCCCGCAAAAAAAAAAAAAAAAAGAGTGTACACCAAAGGGCTTTGAGCTAAGGCAGGATCAGGATTCTGGACATGAGGGTTGGGGAGCAATGAGCAGATCTCACACACAGCCCTGCTACCCTCTGACACCAGTACTGTGAATGTCATGTCGCTGTCCTTTGTCCATGGACCTGGCTAGGAGCACACTGGGGAGAAGGGCTGAGTGCCCATTTAGCCAGGCTGCTGTAGGGGTATGTGTTGTACCAAGCCACTGGCCTGGCCAGAAAGGGATTCATTCCAGCCTTATGATTCCATAGGCTTTTGAAATGTGGTTCCAGCTATGTCCTGTTGACTCATTCTGTACTGGCCACCTAACCACCTAAAATTATTCCACTAAACAATGACTTTTAAAGGAGTCATATTATTGGAGCTACTATATATATATATATTTTTTTATGAAATAAAGTTGAAAAATGTAAATTAAAATCACAATTAACTAGAATACCTGGCTTTTTAATTTTATATTTTCCTTTGGATTTTGGGTATTTTTACAATAAGCACAGAGAGGAAAAATAAGACAAGTTGATTCCATTTGGAAATCACCCCCTGCCCCTCAGAACCACCATGTTAATGTGTGTACCTATGACAGAATCCCTGAGACTGAGTAATTTAAAGCAATAGAAACTTAGTGCTTACAGATCTGGAGACTGGGGAGTACAAGGTCAAGGTGCTGTCAGGTTCACTCTCTGATGAAGACCTACTCTTCATAGACAGCACCATCTAGGTGTCTGCACATGGTCGGAGGGATTGCTGTTCCTCACATGGTGGAAGAGCAAAGGGCCTAAGCCTTCTGCAAAACCATAATCCCTGCATGAAGCTAGAACCCATAGGATGCAGCCATTTCTCCAAAGACCCCACCACTGTAGGGATTCAATTTTACTGTGAATTTTGAAGGGAACACACATTCAAACCTTAGCAGCCTCCAGAAAGCCACTGGGACCCAGAACTCTTGTGGCTGACAGTGTTTGTACCTCTTCTTGGTCAGGGCTACCATTGTGTCTGCTCCTGTGGGACTGACTCAGAGAAAAGGAAATCGATGCTGGGGTTTTTCTATTCAATTAATTAAATAGGTACTGGGTGTAAAACTCTTTGCTGGATATTCTGGGGACAGAAAAGTAAACGTGAAAGGTCTTGGCTTAGAAGGAGCTCACAGTCTACGAAGGAAGAGAAGATGCACACACAATTATTTGCCTAGATTATTCAGTCGAATGTAGCGGAAACAGTAAGAACCCCAAAGCGGCAGAGGAACAGGGAGTGGGCAAGTCTGCAGGCCACAGTAGCGAGCCAGCCCATGAGAGCTCAGAGAAGTTGGCAGCCCTGAGAGGATGCCTAGAAGATGGGAAGAGGAAGCTTTAACCGAGGAGAGTGCCACGTCAAGGAGCACAGAATGCATCACAGGACAGAAGCAAAGGGATGAAAGTGGGAAAGTTCTCACAGTAAGAACAACCCAATCCCACCAGACTGGAATCATTTAATTTTTATTATCATATGGGAGAAGTTTGATACCAGTTTTTAAAGTCTTGTGTAATTGCATTTGACATTTCAGAAGAATTATCCCCATCATTACATTTTAACTAGGAATCTGATTTTGAAATGATAAACCTACTGGCTGTCTGGGAGCTTCTACTTCTTTTGCCTGGTTCACTAATTGACTCCCTGCCTGGAAGGCAGGCAGAGGTTCAAGTGCACAGCTTCTGCAGAGAACAGGTGCTAATTTTGGTCAAAGACAAGTTGGATGTCAGCATCCCAGGTCCTGTTCAGTTCTGTGAGGCTCAGTTGAGTCATTAACCAAGGGGGCTAAATCTGCCCAGGAGTCAGTGACAGTGATCCCCAGGAGATAAGTCACAAAAGAGGTGCTTCAAAGCTATTAGTGAGCCACAGCCAGCTGGATACGATGCAGAGGGCAGGCGTCCTGGGCCAGGAAACTGGGTGGAAGCCTCGGGATCAGAGGCGGACAAGGACCAAGGGACTCTTAATTGTGAAGACTGCAGGCAGTGAAGCTAAGAGTGAAGAGTTAGGAAGCCACCATCAATGAGGGCCACTTTTAGCACCTGTGCTCAAGGTGAGTAGGGCTGGCTTGAGACTCTGTCCACAGCTCAGGTATGAAGAGAGAGGTAATTCTTAATTTTCTTCTAATTCAACGATGCTTGCAGCACAGTTGCCCCCCATCGCCACCACCCCTCCCCCAAATGCGTGGAGAACCAAGGTGTTGGGGAAAGTGCCCCTTTGGTCTGCAGCGTCTGTCCACCAAGTGACCAGTGAGATGCTGAGTGTTGCCAGCTGGCTCTCAGTGGTGAGATGTCCTCTCTAGGAGCACAGCACGCCCCCTCCAACTGCCCACAGCCCCCTCTGTCTCAGAGGAGCAGGCAGCCAGCCCTAGTCCAGTAGTTAAGAAGACTTTATAGCCCCACCAACCCCTGCTTAGAGCGAGGTTCATTCTCTGTCCCCAGAGAATTCCACTCTTCCTTCTGCTTCTGGCTGAGACATTCCTCTGTGCCCTGAGCTCTCCTGTCCCTGGTACTTTGTGCTTGTTTCTTCACCTTCCATGCCCAGCTGCTCCAGAGTGGAGACATCCAGCTTAGCATTTCAAAATACCATCAATCTCATGGATTTAGTGAATTTGGACTTTCAAAGATGTCACTATGCTCAAGGTGTTCTGATCTTCTCCTCTGACACTATTGACACCCACAGAAGGCTGAAGCTTCTGACAAGAGGTCCAGGAAGAGATGTCAGGAGGCTCAGGTCACAGCCAGTGTACACACTCATTCCCTGTCCATTCCTGCGTGTCCCCAGCAGTGTCCCAGACCCTACACTCACCACAGCTCCTTCAGTCTTCCGAACTGTGCCATGAGGCAGGTATAGTCCTGCCTGTTCTCCAGGAATGAAAACTCAGGCTTGGGGGAAGTAAGCTGCTTCCTTTCAGTCATGCTGCCAGAGGCCTGCCCCTTCCTTCAGGTTTCCCAACAGCCACAGTGCTTCTCTCCTTTGCTCATGATCATGAGAAGGCTTCAGTCCCAAAGATGGGCTCAGACTTAGGTCCTAAGTGGCTTGTCTTTATGAAAATGCTGTTTCCAGCAATGGTAAGGAAAACAGTGTGAGGAGTTTACTCTGAGGATACTGGACTCTGCCAGGAGTTGGGGCAGTGGGGGATGAGTGCCGGCCCGAGGGAGGGGAAGGTGAACACTAGCAGGTAGTCATGTGCAGCCTCGGGTGCGTGGCTGTGAGAGGAAGACCACCTCCTCAGGATCTGAACTCCCTGTAGTCCAGTCCTGCCGGTGAGCTCTGCAAAGGTTAGAGAGGTCAGGAAGGTGAGAGTTCAAGCCACAGACAGGAAGGGAATATTGGCAGGATACATATGATAAAAGACTTAGTTGAAGTATGCAAAGGAGTCTTAAAACAGCCCTCTTTCTAAAATGAGCAAAATTTGTGAATAAGCATCTCACCAAAGAAGATGCACAGATGGCAAATCAGCATCTGAACAGATGTTCCATGACAGAAGTTACCGAGAAATGCAAGTTTAAGCAGCAAAAAGACACCACTATACAGTTTCCCTAGTGGCCCATATCCAGAAAGACTGCCGGCTGCATGCAGATGACAGGCGCTGAGTAACAGCAGCTCCCATTCATTGCTGGGAGGAACACAAGGCAGAGTGGCTGTGGAGGACCACCAGGCGGTTCTCCTTGAAAGAAGTCCGCCTGTCTCCATGTCGGCCAACCCTTGCCCTCATGCCATGTGCTGATACATACCAAGCTGGCCAGGATAGTGCTTTATCCCCTCAATTGGCTTTAGCAGTGCAGATGGGTCAAGTCGAGAAGCCAATGTGTAACCTGTGAAACACTACGTAGGTCAGTGATGCCCCACGTATACCCCCAGCTACTAAGTGTGAGCTAGGCTAAGAGAACCTTGCATTGGCTGAAGTTGAGGCTTGAGAAAGAACCCATGATGTTTCAGGTCAGAGGGTGTCACACATCAAAGCTAAAACACCCACCAATGGGCCAGGCATGGTCGCACACACTTGTAATCCCAGCACTTGGGAGGCTGAGGCAGGAAGATTGATGTGAGTTCAAGACCAGCCTGGGCTACAAAAGTGAGTTCTAGGTCAGCCTGAACTGCATAGTGAGACCCATATAAGAAATGAGCTATAAGGCCACGAGAAAACATGAAGGATATTTAACTGCATATTATCATGAAAGAAGCTGGTCTGAAAAGCCTACATTTTGTGTGATTCCAGCTATATGACCTTCTAGAAAAGTCAGAAGTATGGGTTCAATGAAAACATCAGTAATTGGTACAAGCTAGCAGGGAGGGAGGGAGAGGTGGCATACAGAGAATTTGCAGGGCAGTGATACTGTTCTGTATAACACTACAGAGATGGACAATTGTAAGTCTGTCGGCTCCACGGAGTGGACAACACCAAAAGTAAGGCCTGGAGGTGAGACGCAGCAACCAAGCCCTTGCCTCCATGCACAAGGCCTTGGGCTCTGTCTCCACAGCTGCCAGAACAAATCCAAAAAAAAAAAAAAAAAATTAGTAAGAGCCCTAAAGTAAGCTCTGGACCTTGGGTAATGATGCTGTGTCCCGGTTGGGTCACTATCACCAATGCATGGCTCTGCTGCAGGATGGGGATACTGTGTAAGTTGTATGTGGGCAAGGGCCATATGGGAGTTCTCTGCACTTTCTGTTCAATTTTACCATGAACCTGAAACTGTCCTATAAAACAGTCTGTTGTTTTAAAAGAGTTGGGAAGGTAGTGAAAGATGAGGAAGGTGAAGGAGAAAAGTGCTGTCCCATGGCCCACACAGCAAGGGAAGGGAGACCCCCTGGGTGGCTTTGTGGAGGTCACGGAGTCTGTTACCAAGAAGCATCATTCTCTAGCCCCTCTTCCAAGGCCAGTATACCTTTGCCCTGTGGGTTGTCACATGCTCCTGGGACTGCAGGAGCCAGTCTAGCCTGGCAGCTGCCTGCGTCTTCCTGCTCCTCTCACGTGGGCCCTCAGTGGGCTGTAGTCACTCTTTGCATCTCTTATGAGGTCAGTTGTCCATAGCCTCAAGAAAGTCACTGTTGTGCTACAGGTTCTCTGAGAGCTGCAACCTGCTGCCCGTCCTCTTCCAACAGCACCGTTGGCCAGGGCAAATAACATGGTAGCAAAGGGACCAGTGGTAGAGCCAGAGGTGACAGACAACCTTCTGTGATCTCGAGTCTCCTGCCAAGTCTTACGGGAAGCCCATGAAATGAGCAATAAATCCAAACACACAATGTGAAGAAGTCAACTTAGAAGAAAGTCACTTTACCTTTTTAAAACTGTACTTGTCTTGGAAGGTGAAAATTAATGATTTTTCCCTAACAATGTTTATAGAAAATTCATTCTTCTTGAATAATGCTAGGAGCTGGACTATGACAGCATTTGTCTTTTCTTCAATTAAAATTGTGTGGGAAACTCAAAACTAGCATTTTTCTCTAACAGCCACTTCCCACTTTATAAAAATAGCTTTTCTGTAGAGAAAACATGTGAAGTAAAAGGAGATAAGCTTAGGGACCAGACATCTTTCAAAGGGCAGCTGTGCCTAAGGCCTTCAAACTCAGGCCAGCTCCCACTCACCAGACAAAACGCTCAGCCACCCTCCAGCTCTCCTCTGGCATTTAGAAATTGTGGAGTCCTTGTGAGTTTGTGATCACCAGTTTCAGGTGCCTCCTCTATTAAAGCAGGGTTACATATATAACAGAAATAACCATTTCATTTCTCTACCAGTCTTTTTATGAGCCAAAAATTCACTCTGGAGCTGAGACATGAGGATCACCATGAGTCAAGACCAGCCTGGGCTACATAGTGAAATTCAAGAACAGCCTGAACTACACATCTCAAGAGCCTGTCATAATAAAGAAAAGAAAAGGGGTGAGGGGCAAAATAGGATAGAAACTTACGAGGATCCTCCTGCCTCTGCCTCACAAGTGCTGGGATTATAGGTGCGCACCATAAAGCTCCATAAAGTTAGAACACTAGCTAGACTGACCAAGAAAAGAAAGAGAAGACCCATCTTACAAATGTCAGAAATGAAAAAGTAATATCATACAGATCCTACATAAGGTAGAATATGATAAAGAACTATAGGGTCATAAGTTCATTAGCTAAAGGAAAAACCCCATGGAAGACATAAAGCTCTTAAAAGAAGAAAGAAAAACTAAATCGTACTATTTCTTTCTTTTTAGTACTATTTGTTCTAACAAAAGTGAATTCAAAAGTGTAAAACCTTTTCATGAAGAATAGTCCTAGGTAGCTTTGTTGGTAAATTTTACCAGATATGTAATAAAAAAATATTACTAGGGATTAAAATAACAGAAGCCATGTTGAATGGAAGTCGCCATTGAAGCCTGACTTCATTCTATTGCATCACAAGTGTTACTCAGAAAGGGGACTGGGGAGATAGCTCCGAGGCACAAGTGCCTGCTGGGCAAGTGCAAGGTCGTGAGTTTGAACCCTGGTCCCACCAAAAAAAACAAGTGTTACTCAGAGGAATGATCAGAAACCTGCCTGCCACATCTGGCACCAGGGGTTCAGGAGCCAGTAAAACAGCCTCTTGCCTCAAGGGGCTCCCAGGCTGCTAACAGCCCAATGGCAGCTCTTCCATGACTTCAAGATGGTCATCTAGGGCTGCCCTGATGGCTCAGGGGACTAAAGTGCCTGCTCAGGCAGAGCTCAGTAGCTGGGGTTTGATCTCCAGCATGCTATGCTGGCCCTACCCCACCCCCCACACACTCCCAGCCATGCTGAGAGGGTGATTGAGACTGGGCATGGTGGCACATGCCTGTAATCCCAGCACTTGGGAGGCTAAAAAACAGGAGAATCACTGATTTCAATCTATATAGTGAGGCCCTGTAGGTCCTGTACTAAATACAGGAGGGGAAATGATCATATTACTTAGAGATTGCCATATTGTTTCTCTTTAAGAAGGAAAGCAGCTTTCAAAGACTTCGTGGCAAAATTTAGTGCCATTGAAAAAGCCCTTTTTTGGGGCCTGGCAGGATGGCTCAGTGGTCTAAAGTGCCTGCTTCGGAAAGCTCAGGCAGCTGGAGGGACCACGGTTCGATCCCCGGCACCACATGCTGAGCCAGCCCTGCTCTCAGGGCAGGCTGAGCTGGCCATAAAAACAAATAAATCATTAATTAAAAAAAAAAAAAGAAAGAAAGAAAGAAAAAGTCCTTTTTTCTAAAAACAAGATCAAGAGAGACTGTCAGGATCAATCTCTTCTCTTATTTAGTGAAATAGCATAGTTTACAAGGAAGATGTGTAAAATCCTTTGCAAGAGGATGGTTCAACATATGCAGATCAGTGAATATAGTCTGTCGCATAAACAGACAGAAGGACAAGTAAGTCCCATGATCATCTCATAGACCCAAAAAAGCCTTGGACAAAAATCCAATGTTCATTTATGGTGAAAACCCTGAGAAAAAGGGGATAGAAGGGCCTTATCTCAACCTGATAAAATCCATTTGTGACAGACTTACTGCCAGTGTCACATTCAATTGGGAAAGCTCTAAGTTTTTCCTTTAAAATCAGGAATAAGACAAAGATGTCTGCTATCACCAGCTTGTTTAATACAGTACTGGAAACCTCAGCCAGTGCGGCCAGGTGAGAAAGTCTCCTGGTGGATACCTGAGACCACTGACACCACCAAACCCTCTGTAAAGTATGTTTTCTCCAAATATTTATTTATTTTGTATTTTTTAGGGAAGGGTCTACAGGGTATTCAGGGTCTCAGTACTAGATCAGACTCCTAGTAGTCCACTTGTTTACAGCCTCCCAAGAGCTGGGATTACAGGCCTATGCCCCCATCCCCAGTCTCAATCATGGTGCCCCCTAGGGGCAGGGCCGGCACCATAGGCCCAGGGATCAAACCCCAGCCCCTGCACCTGCTTGCAGGCGCTTTAATCTGCTGAGCTGTTTGGCTGGCCCAAAATGTACTTACTTATGATAAAGTGTAGTCATGATCTCAGGGCAGCACTCAGTTTTAAGATGTATGAATCGTACTTGGTGTGTTGGCACTAGGTGGAGACATGAGGATTGTGTGAGTTCAAGGCCAGCCTGGGCTGCCTAGTAAGTTCAGAGCCAGTCTGAACTGCACAGTGAGACCCATCTCAACCCCCTCTCCAAAAGGTATTGTCTAGAATTGTTTCATTGATATTTTCAGACCATAGTTGGCCCTGCAGAGTGTAGAGCCACAGGTAAGAAGGAAACTACTGTGCTCTTAACAGAGAGCAGTCACATTTGTAACAGTAGATGCATGATGTTCATAAAATTGTTGGAGGGGCTCTTAGTCTGCTCCACAGATCAGGGAGCTTGTATACAATAGTACTAGGATCCTGCTGTAGAGGAAAGAACTCGGAACTCTTGGAGAACGTATCCTCTTAGAGCCAGCCAACCTGGAGGAGTCTGTCCACACCAGCCAAGACTCTCTGGCCCTCTGTGGAAGAGCTTTGCAGTCATCTGACCTAGACATGGACTCTCCTTGAAATCTAGTTATTCCCGAGGCATATCTGCTAACCATGGTTATTTAGGAGAAAGGTTATTTTGGTTGTCATTTTCACTATCATCACTGGACATTTTTATAGAAAGAAAACATCATATGAATTTTCCATTTGGCAGGCATTAGCTAGAGTGAGAACTGTGAGATTGAGGGACCAAGAGTATAGAGGTCAGGGAGAAGGGTGCACGGCAGCTAGAACGTCAAGGCTGTGTCCTCGGTCTTCTCTGTGTTGCCTCACAGGTCCTCTTTCTGTCTTTAGCACACCCTCACCCCTTATCCTGAGAACTGCTGTGCTGCTGTGGAGGAAGGGGCAGTGTGGGAGCCACTGGGGACAGTGACAGCATATCTCTGTTTGTGCTTACAGGTGAGCCCTGAACCAGCCTCTCAGGACTGACTGTTGCTTCCGCCAGCCTGCGTCCCTTACCTAGGCCTGTTGCTGCAGTACCCCTCAGTCGGTAAGGCAAGTGACCTTCCTATTCAGGCACTGTCCACTCTGGAAAGGAGGCCTCAAGATCTAGCTTTGCACCTCTCCCCAGGAGGAGATACCCACTCAGTCCCTTGCCAGCTTCTGTTGCTGACATAGGGCCACTGGGTCACCTGAGTATAGTGAGGCACAGTGCCACATGCTTTCTAGAAGTTCTAGAGCAGTGGTTCTCAACATTTGTAATGCCGTGACCCCACAATACCCCACCTCATGTTGTGGTGACCCCAAAACAAAAAATAATTTTGGTGGCTACTTCAAAACTATAATTCCAGGGGCCTGGCAGGATGGCTCAGTGGTCTAAAGTGCCTGCTTAGGAAAGCTTGGGCAGCTTCAGGGACCGCGGTTCGATCCCCGGCACCACATGCTGCACCAGCCCTGCCCTCAGGGCAGGCTGAGCTGGCCATAAAAATAAATAAATAAAATAAATAAATAAACAAACAAGAGTTCTGAAACAAAAAAAAAAAAATTTTTTTAAAAAGTGTTTAAAAAAAACTAATTCCATATAAATAACATTTTCCGATGGCTTTAGGCTACCCCTGTGTTTTGATCGTTCAACCCCCACTGGGGTCGCGACCCACAGGTTGAGAACCACTGTTCTAGAGGCAATGTCCCAGGTCAGGTCTGAACCACAGCACTGAGGATGGAGCCACCTTGCCCTGGCCCCATCCTGATTCCATACTTGCTGAGTTGGAAGCCACTGTTGCAGCCCCTGGGACATGTGTCAGTGCAGGTGTCTTCTGTGTGCCCTGTAATGAAGAGATTTTTAACCATGTAGCACCAAGAGAGGACCCTAGCTTGTGGCTTTTTCTTTTTGCCTCATCTTCCAGAAAGCCAGGCAGGGAGTCCGCATCCTCAGGAGCTGGCAAGCACACTTAGCTTTGTTGCAGTTCCACTTTGCCCCAAATTGTTTTCCATCTGTGTATGTATAGCATACCCAGGTATGGACAGAGACATAACATGAGGCCACACACAAGTGCAACATCTGGGTAGGCAGCAGAGGGTATTTAAGGGGAGCCTGAAAGGCCCTGGGCTAGAGTGGGGAAGCATGGCTCTGAAGCCTCCCCACAAGGTCTGTCTGGAGCTCTGCCACAGCCATGACCCCACGTACATTTCCGAACCACACTTTGTGTTGCTCTTTACAGTGGCCCATTCTTTTTTTTTTTTCTTGTTTCAGAACTTTTGTTTGTTTGTTTACTTCTTTGTTTTTATGGCTGGCTCAGCCTGCCCTGAGGGCAGGGCTGGCATAGCATGTGGTGCTGGGGATCGAACTGCAGTCCCTGCAGCCACCCAAGCTTTCCTAAGCAGGCGTTTTAGACCACTGAGCCATCCTGCCGGGCCCCAAGTGGCCCATTCTTGATACTCTTTCTTTGATCATTGGGCCTACTCTGAGCAGTTTTCCATTAGATGAGGTAACTGGGATCCAGGTCTTTTGCTTTCTTGGGGACAGGTAGCATTATGTGTCTTGTCACAGTCACATGGCAGCAGTGTGTGAGGCTATGGAGAATTTCCTTCCCTCTAGAAAAGAGCCAATCTCGCTTGGACAGAGAAGCAGTACATAGTGGGAGGCAGCTGGGTAGGATAGGGTCTGTCTTACTCTTGCACTTCCAACTCTTTGCCTGTGGCTGTTTGCAGGGGCTGCAGAATGAAAGAGGGCATGTCCAACAACAGTACCACTAGCATCTCTCAGGCTCGGAAGGCTGTGGAGCAGCTGAAGATGGAGGCCTGCATGGACAGGGTGAAGGTGAGCATGTATACACCCTGGCTATCTTCCAGAAGCAGTAGGGCCGGGTGCAGTCCATCCCATGAGCACCCAGCTACCCTCAGCAGGGAGACACTTACAAACACCCTGTGTTGTGGTCATGCCTAGGCCTAGGACTGATGCAGAACAGTGTGTATGGTATCCAGAAGGAGATGCCAACAAATAGATTCCTCTTGATCTCAGCTCTGCTTAACCACATTGTCCTGCCAAGAAGTAGGAAGGAGAGTTCAACAGTGAAACCACTGGTGCTGTGACTTTTAAGGCTAGACAACATTACATATTTTGATGAGGCACTGCCAGACCAAGGCATTCAGCCATACCTTTGTACATGACACTTTCCTTGGAAGAAGGTAACATGGTGCCAGTCACCAGGCATGCTCACTGCTGAGTGCAGGTCCCTTCATACTAGCAGAGCTGCCACTGTTTCTCCAGATGCCATTTAGAGGTCAGTGGGAGGCTAGGCAGAGCATGTGGCTCTGAATGCTCTAGGGCTCATGTGAGAATAGAGTCAGAAGGAACCCTCTCAGGAATAGCACCAGCAAAGTCAAGGCCACTGTACCTGTGGTCTTTTGGGGAAGGGGGTCTTGCTCAGGCCTCAGGATTACAAAGGAGAATCCATGACAGTGGTCAGGATTCAAAGCCTCCTACTGACAACACCAATTTCTCTAGAGAACTGCAAATTAAAACAGTGAGATACCACTACATATCTAGTGAATGACTAAAGCTGGTGTTTGCCTAAATGCTGACAATAGTCTCATACTGGCAAGAATGTGGAGTGCTGAGGCCTCTCACTGATAGCCACTTCAGTGGTAGCTTCTAAAAAACTCAACCAGGTTTGGCTATACAGTTCAGCCACACCAAATATATGAAAGTAAAAGATAAGGAAATGGTAAGAGATAAAATCTATCACACCTGTTGTATGTTGAGTCAGTGCCGAAAGAAACAAGAAGACCCGATGAAATAGCTTCAGAGGACTCACTGAGATTCATCCCTCAGTGAGCAAAGAACCCCAAAAGCAACTCAGCTTTATTTCATGATCTCGTGCATAATTACATGAGTAAAGGAGGAACATGTCCTCTGTTGACTTGCGCCTTTTTCTTATCACTAGGGTCACATACATGTTATTTCCAAGCAGCAAAGGAGACAACCATTAACATTCCAAGCAAGGGAGGAAGCAGCAAATGGGGAGCCAGCAGGTGAAGCTGCTATCTTATCACCTGGAGTCCCAGCTTTCCAGGATTCTCAGTAACAGGCCACAGCTGTCCCTGGGCTTTGTTCGTTGCAGTCCATTTCTTGAGATGCTAATTAGGCTACAACACCTACTTATTGCTTTGTCCATTTTACCCCCTGGGTTCTGGGAAGGACAAACCAGACTCAGTCATACAACTACCCTCTTTCCCAACATTCCCTCATATTGAGCTTTATAAAATGAAAACATAACTCTTTATCTAGAATAGCAAGGATGCCCTTCTGTAAGCGTCCCTCATGAAGCATCTCAACAAATCCTGAAAAGCATAAATAGTGCAGATCCATTTTTTGTATAAAGTGTAGCACACAATGATAGCAGTAGTGGGAATATGCATTAGCATCAGGAACCTTTTGAAACAACTCCTAAGCAACGGAGCTGACTTTTAGAGAATGCCATGTATAAATATGTAAGACTCGAGATATAAATGGGCATAAAAGAGTTGAGTAACAGAATACCTCATTCTGGAATAAACAATATTAATATTTTAAAATATCTCTTATCTCTACATAACACCAGATATGGTGGTGTACACCTGTAATCCCAGCACTCGGAGGTTGAGGCAGGAAGAGTGCTGAAAGTTTGAGGCCAGTCTGGGTTACAAGGTGATTTCAAGGCCACTCTGAACTGCAGAGTGAAACCCTGTCTCAAAAAAGATAGACCAACTGACTCAGTATAAATATCATTAAAATTCTAATCTTGACTTTGAGGAAACTAAATTTTAAATTATCCTGAAGTTGAATTAGATGAAAATTGTGTGAGAGCTTATCTTTGCAGTACTGAGAATGAACTCAAGACATTTTGAGTATGCAAGGTAGTAACTACAACTGAGCTACATCCCTTCCTCAGAAGGTTATTGTTTCTTTTAAAGTATATATACATATGTTTGAAGAGGAAGATACATAGTTGTTTCCTACCATATATTAAAACATATAAGGGGCTGGAGAGATAGCTCAGTAGAATAAGCACTTGCCTGGCAAATGCAAGGACCTGAGTTCAATCCCCAGTTCTGCAAAAAATAAAATAAAATTATATTTAAAGATTTCTGATATTTTTTTCTAGAGCAGAGGGATCAATGGAACACAATATCTCAAAAACAGACCTAGGCATATTGGGAGCTTAGAATATGACCCAGAAGGCATCTCAAATCATCAGGGAATTGTTGGTTAATAAATGTAAAGAGTTGTTAGCACTTTGGAAAATTTTTTTAAAAGCTACCTAATTTGTTACTTCTACGCAGATAAATGCCAGTGGAATGTTTTCTTGGTCTGTCTCTGTGGCTTTAACAAATTGGTTTTTTCACATTCTGGAAGCTATAGCTCCAGGATCAGAGTGCCAGTAAAGGTTTGTGTGTGCCAAGGCATCTTTACCTAGGTTGTGGACCCTCGCTTCTCACTGTGCCCTCACGGGGCTTTCTTGTTCTGTGCTTACACAGAGTCCTTGCCCACACCAGTGTCTTCAAAGAGTTCTACTTGTTCTTTCTTCCAGCAGATTTTATGTTTCTGTTTTAATACTTAGATCTTTGGTCCACTTCAATTTTAGTTCAGTGTATGGTGAAAGATGTGGTCATTTTCCTCTTTTACATGTGGAAAGGCAGTTCTTCCAGGACCTTTTTTTTTTTTTTTTTTTTTTGTGGGACCAGGGTTCGAACTCACGACCTTGCACTTGCCCAGCAGGCACTTGTGCCTCGGAGCTATCTCCCCAGCCCCAAAATTTTAGTTTTCTTTTCACTTTTCTTACAGTGCTGGGGATCGAACAAGGGCCTCCGACACACCAAGCCCAACCTATCCCCGCTACGCCACACCCTGGCGGCCTTTTAAATTTTTTTTATTTATTTATTTTTTTCTTGTTTCAGAACCTTTGTTTGTTTATTCACTCATTTTCATGGCTGGCTCAGCCCACCTTGAGGGCAGGGCTGGTGCAGCATGTGGTGCCAGGGATCAAACCGTGGTCCCTGAAGCCGCCCAAGCTTTCCCAAGCAGGCGCTTTAGACCACTGAGCCATCCTGCCAGGCCCTCCAGGACCATTTATTGAAAAGGCTGCCTTTCTTCTAAGGAAGATGGTTGGCAACTTTATCAAAAATAAGGAGATTGAGTATATTTTGAGTTGCTTCTGCATCCTCTCATCTGTTCTGCTGTTCCTTGGGTCTGTTTCTTTTTTTCCAGTACCTTGTTGATTTTATCACAATGATTTTGCAGTATAATTTCCAGTCAGGAATTGTGCTGTCCCCTGACTTACCTTTGTTGCCCAGATTACCTTTGCTATTCTAAGTCTCTTCTGTTTCCAAATTAATTTTAGGATTGTTTTCTCTAATTTTGTGAGATATGCTGTTGGAATTTTGATCAGGATTGCCTTAAATCTGTAAAACAATTTTGGAAGTGTGGCCATTTTCACTATATTGGTACTTCCTACCCAAGAGCACTACAGTTTTCAATGTAGAGGTTTTTTACTTATATCCTTAGATTGATTCCTAGGAATTTCATTCTTTGGGTGCCATTGTGAAAGATGTGGATTCTCCAGTTTGTCTCTCAGTGAGTTTGTTATTTCTATATAGGAATGCTAATGATTTTTTTTTTTTTTTTTTTGCTAATGATTTTTTTAAGGATATTTATTTTACTTTATTTTCTTTTTTCTTGTTTCAGAACTTTTGTTTGTTTATTTATTTTTATGGCCGGCTCAGCCTGCCCTGAGGGCAGGGCTGGCGCAGCATGTGGTGCCAGGGATTGAACCGCAGTCCCTGAAGCTGCCTAAGCTTTCCTAAGCAGGCGCTTTAGACCACTGAGCCATCCTGCCAGGCCTTGCTAATGATTTTTGAGTGCTCATCTTTATCCAGCAATGCTATCAAATTTGGTTATTAAATCTAGAAGTCTAGCCAGGTGTGGTGGCACACATCTGTAATCCCAGCACTCAGGAGGCTGAGGCAGGAAGATCGGTATGAGTTCGAGACCAGCCTGGGCTACAAAAGTGAGCTCAAGGCCAGCCTGAACTGCATATGGAGACCCTGTCTCAAAAAGACAAAAAAAAAAATCTAGAAGTCTTTTGGTGGCACATTAAGGATCTTTCGTATAGAATATCATGTCATCTGCAAATAATAATAATTTAAATTCCTTTACTATGCTTATTCTTTTAATTTCTTTCTCCTGTATAATTGCTCTGGCTAATGTATCCAAGACTGTGTTGAGTAGGAGTGTTAAAAGTGGACATCTTGGGCTTTCTGTTTTTGCCATTTAGTATGATGTTGACCATTAATTTGTGATAGATGGCTTTTACCAGTTTGAAATAAAGACCATCGGGGGCCCGGTGGGATGGCTCCGTGGTCTAAAGCCCCTGCTTAGGGAAGCTTGGGCGGCTTCAGGGACTGCGGTTCGATCCCCGGCACCACATGCTGCGCCAGCCCTGACCTTGGGATGGGCTGAGCCGGCCATAAAAAATGAGTGAATAAACAAAGGTTCTGAAACAAGAATAAAAATAATAAATGAAATAAAGACCATCTATTCAGATTTTCTGTAAGATTTTTATCATGAATGGGTGTTGGGATTTGTCAGTGCTTTTTTTTTTTTAATTTATTTATTTATTTTTCTTGTTTCAGAACTTTTGTTTGTTTGTTTGTTTGTTTTTATGGCTGGCTCAGCCTTCCCTGAGGGCAGGGCTGGCGCAGCATGTGATGCCGGGGATCGAACCACAGTCCCTGCAGCCACCCAAGCTTTCCCAAGCAGGCGCCTTAGACCACAGAGCCATCCTGCCAGGCCCTGTCAGTGCTTTTTTCTTTTGTATCTTTTGAGATGATCATATGGATTTTGTCCTTGACTCTGTTAATATGGTGTATTATATTTATTGACTTGTATGTTGAACCATCTCTGCATTCCTGGGAGGAATCCTATTTGGTCATGGTATATGATCTTCTTAATGATTTCTGTTTGCTGGTATCTTATTGAGGACTTCTGCATCCATGTTGCTTAAACAGACTGGCTTATAGTTCTCTTTGTTGGGTCCTTCACTGGATTTGGTATCAAAATAATGCTTCCTTCCAGGAATGGATGTGGGAGTATTGTTTTCTTTTTAATTTTATTAAAAAGTTTGAAGGACCTGCCATACAGCTCGGAATATTAAAGCACCTGCTTAGGCAGATGCAGGGACTGGGGCTCCATCCCCACAGTGCCATGCTGGGCCTGCCCCACACACATTGAGATGGTGGTTGAGACTGGGCGTGGTGGCACATACTTATAATCCCAGCACTTGAGAGGCCAAAAAACAGGAGGACCACTAGGAGTCCATCTGTGTAGTGAGACCCTATAAACCCTGTACTAAATACATTAAGAAAGAAAAAGGTTTGAGAAGTAGTAGTATTAGATTTTCTCTAAACTTCTTGTATAATTCAGCAGTGACTCTGTGAGGGACTGGGCTTTTCTGTGTTGATAGGTTATTACATCTTCAATTTTATTAGCTGATATTGGTTTATTTGGACTTTTGAGGATATGTGTTGAGAAGCCTGCCATGATTCTGATGGACATTCCTTTATACATGATTTGTTTCTTTTCTCTAACAGCTTTTAATAATTCTATTCTTGTGTTCAGTTTCTGGAATCTTTGCTATTACATGCTTTGGTTTAGTTGCTTATTTATTTGTTCATTTGTTTTAATCATTGCTAGTTGGAGCTCTATATGCCTGACTTATGTGCATGCCAAATTCTTTTTCCCTACCAGGGAAGTTTTCTATGACTTCTGTGAACAGGTTTTATATGTCAGTTGTGCTATCACCTGCTTTTTCATTGACTCAATCAATCCTGTTACTCTCTGCATAATGTTGCAGCTACTGGGTTGATACTTCATAGTCCCCTGCTATTTTTAAGAAAGTTTTCTTTTCCTGATCCTTAATTGCAGTCCTAATTTCTATATATCTGAGTGTCTTTCTTCACACTGGCTCATACTGCTATGTATACTTTCAATGTAATTTTTAGTCTAGAAATCTCTTCGAGTCTGTTCCATGGGTTCTATTTGTTTGTTGAGCATTTATGGTTTTCTTCATTTATCTAAGCTTCTCAATAGCTTTTTTCTGTATCTACTCTAGAGTCACTAACCATGGCTTTCATTATGATCACCATCTATATAGTTATCTGAGAAGCACCTTCCTGGCAAGCAGAAGGTCCTGAGTTCAATCCCCAGTAAAAAAAAAAAAAAAAAAGATTTGATTTTTTTTTCTAGAGCCTCATTTATTTGCATTGTTACTTCTGCTATTAGCACTTCAGAGAATCCAAGTATGTGGCTTTTTTTTTCTTGTTTCAGAACTTTGTTTGTTTATTTATTTATTTGTATGGCTGGCTCAGCCTGCCCTGAGGGCAGGGCTGGCACAGCATGTGGTGCCGGGGATCGAACCGTGGTCCTTGCAGCTGCCTAAGCTTTCCTAAGCAGGCACTTTAGACCGCTAAGCTATCCTTCCGGGCCCCAGTATGTTGCTTTTGGATTGTTCCACTTCATCACTCCTTTGGCTTGCCTTTAGAGAGCTGAATATTTAGGGTTGCATCTTGTTTAAGGGTCTTCTCATTTTCTTTTGTTTAATACCTGGCGTGATGCTTGTAAATTACCTATGGTGAGTAACATTATTGCTAGTATTTAGAATCCTTAGGAAATGACTACTTCTCAGAATTGTCTTGGAGATATAGCTGGCTTTTGGGGTTTGAGTCTGTTGCAAGTTCTTACTCTTTCAATTAACTAGGGATGATAAGTTACTGCCTATTTGGCCCAGCCTCTGGCTCTTTGGCATTGGCCTGTAGTATGTTTTATGACACTTACAGAATTTTAGTCTTTGTGTATGAGGAATAACAATTGGCCAGAAGAATTATGCCACTTAGGCTAAAGTGGTACAATCAGCAATAACAATGGCATCAAACACCCTAGAAAATGACAAGCTGAGGCAATTATTAATTGGCTTCCTTGAACTCTGTGAACTAGACTTATAACAAAATCTAAAACAAAGCAGAAAATTGTATACAATATATAACGCTCAAAATGGCAATTTTCCCTTTAGGGAAGAAAATTTTAAAAGGATTGAGGAAAATAGAAAAATAGAAGAAGAAAAAGAGATTAGAAACAGGGCTGACAGAAAAAGAGCATGCAAACTTGGGGAACTGGTAAAGACAGGAGAGAAAGAGAAGAAATAAAAACAAGAACATGACAAAACAACAAAGACTAGAAATCATGTTCACACTCACCTAAAAACAAGAACAGTGAAGAAAAACAAACCAAAAAAAAGAAGAAAAAACTAAGAGAAAAAAATATGTTCCATTCAGTATGTGTCTCTGCTGCAACTGGTAGATAACATGGGCAGACAGAATCCAAATCTATGTTGATTAAGCCCAGTGAGCCAGCAGTAGCTTTACAGCAAGGTAATGGATAACCCCAGTGAGCCTGCGCCTTTACTTCTCCTGAAGTTGAGGCTGGTTTTTGGCCAAGAGGCTGGAGCCAGACCTGCTTAGCCTACAGCAGTGCATGCACCTCCTGAGGGTCTGAGCTCAGCTGGGTGCTGCTGGGTAGAGCCTGCAGTTGCTCTGAGTTGCAGGTGCATTTGGCCCCTCTCCAAGATGGCTATTGGCCAGTCAACTCACCAGCCACCACAATCCACTGCATCCACTGCTTCACTCCCCTTTGGTATTTCTCCATGGAGGCCTCTGGAGTTACCAGTAGTCACCATGCGTCGCAGGTTTGAGCCATTTCTTCCATGCAGGGATTCCAGGCTCATGCAGAAGGTACAGCCTGCCACCTCCTCTCCTCCTTCGTTGAAGTGTATCTCTTTACTTTCACATGGACTTCAGTTCTCACTTCCAATGCCTCCTGCATCCCAGAGACCCACTTCCCTCCTTCTTTTCCTCATAGTGCTATATTCCAGTATCCGGACCCCACACCTCTTTGGAGAGGTTCTTTCTCTGCTGCTTACCACTCTGCCATCTTCCCAGAAGAGCAGTAGATAATTTTAATAGTATGAATTTGAAAAATCTTTTCTAATCATATCCTAAAATTCACAGTTGATAAGGTAAAGGTTTTGACTCCATATTTTGAATTCTATGAGATAAAATTCTCCCAATAAAAAATAAGAAAACTATTAGCTAAACATAAAATAATTTTTTTAAAATGTAAGGAGATATAAGAAGAAAGGCTTAGGGCCAGCGGTATAGCTCAGCAGATTTAGTGCTGCTTAGAGGAAGCACAGGGGCCAGGGTTTGGTTCCTAGCCCCTCGTGCCACGCCGGCCCCGCTCTAGAGCGCGCTGAGCCGGCAATACTGGGCGTGGTGGTGTGTGTCTGTAATCCCAGCCCTTGGGAGGTACAAGCAGGAGGATCACTATCACTCAGTAGTGAGACCCTAAAAAAAAAAAAGAAAAGCTTCTTTTTTTCCAGTTACACAAGCTACATGTAAACAGGAAATTTACAAAGGAAATGTATGAATGCTCAATAATAGAAAAAGGTATTTTCCTTTAGGAAGAGTATAAGAAATGTGGCTAAAAACCAGTGCTGACCTGCTGAGCACTGATGCTTTCCATTCTTGTGAGTTCAGGAGTCCCACTGGTGATGCAGCAGGGTGTGCAGATGTTTTGCCGTGGTGTGGAGCGATTGGCAATCTCCCCAAAGGGCAGTCAGTACATGTCTGTGGTGTGTGCTCTGACCCAGCGCTGCCACTTCTAGGAATGTTTCCTAAGGAGGCAATCTCATAAGTAACAAAGGGCTCTAAGAGGTTCACCAAGGCACTATTCAAAAATGACACACCCAAAAATTTGATAGTAAGCATCCATCAGTAGGCTAAGTGTGTTATCAAGGGTTGGTGCAGTCCTGTCCTTGCTTGCAGTTCCGTGTGCCTGGAGGAGGGAAGTACATCTCAGAAGAGTGTGCATGTGTACAAGTCAGCAGAGCCACGCGTGCAAGGCTGGGTGTACCATGTGTACCAGCATTAGCAACAAGGGATGAGATTTTGTTACTTCCATCTTTCTACATAAAAAAAGAAAAGTTTTCACACCTATAGCCCCATCATTCTCAGAAGGTGCAGAAAGAGGTTCACAAAGTGAAGCCCAGCCTGGGGAACTTAATGATTTAATAAGCTCCTATCTCAAAATGTAAAATAAAAAAGGCTTGCGATATAGCTTAGTGCAAAGGCCCTAGGTTTGATCCCAAGTGCACGCACATGCACACGCACACACACAGAGTTCACAAAATTGTTATTGTCAAACAGTTATGCCATTTCAATAATGATGTTCTTCTGAGTGCTCACTTCTGCTGAGGAGCTGCCCCACCAGTGCTGAGCTCTTCTCCTTCCTCTGTGATGGTCTCTGGTCCATCCTGAGTTGTGCATGGCTATCTAGAAGTAAGAGTGTGCTGTGTTGGGAGGACCTGACCATGCGGGGCAGTGAAGAAAAGAGGTATTGTCTCCATTCCTTCTGTTCAGATCCTACCAGTGCACCATTAGCCTCAAGCAAACTGTCACAAACCTGACAATTTTTAAAATCTGTCTTCCTGCCTGCCTGCCTGCCTGCCTGCCTTCCTTCCTTCCTTCCTTCCTCCCTTTCTTCCTTCCTTCCTTCCTTCCTTCATTTAGGGTCTCACTATGCAACTCAAACTCACAATGATCCTCCTGTCTCAGCATTCTCAGCACTGGGATTATAAGTGTGTGCCACCACTCTTGGTTTTAGTGGCTGGCTCAGCACGGGGCCAGCATGGCATGCAGTACCAGGGGTCAAACCCAGGTGCTTGTGCTTGCCTGGCAGGTGCTTGGACCACCAAGGTGATCTCCCCAGCTCACAGACATTGGCTTTTAAACAAACCTAATTATCTGTGTGGGCACTATGCATATCAGATAAAATCTTAGTCTTTCTCCTTGTTTTTTAGGCACTGAGAGCTAGATTCCAGAAGTGGCCATATTTTTATGTAATTACATAAAAATTGTAGCATACATTCAAACTTTAAAGTATAAACTAGTTAGGGATTTTTTGCATTTCCTCAGAGTGGATGTCTCAAAAAGGAGAACAGTAAATAGAAAGGAAGAGTGAACAATTTTCAAAAAAAAAAGAGCACAAGTTATAATACATCCTTGGCCCAGCTAGGCATGTAATAGCAGTGCACACAGTTGTGTCTCATCTGAAACGTGTGTAGCAACCTTCCTTTGTCCAGCCTCTGCTCCTTAATCCAGCTTCTGCTCATTTCTGATTTAAGTTTAACCGTTTCCTTTGTTGTATCCTTCTCCTCTAGAAACACTGTTGCCTATGACATAAACTCACAGAAATTAAGTGATTGTGATGCTGACTTCCTGAGATCATATTTAGAAATAAATCATCACCATCCAGGGGAAGGTGCTCCTCAGTTGTAGAAGTGGGGTCAGACAAGAGGAAAATGGCCTTTGAAATACACCAGAAGGGCCCTTCAGGCCAGGAAGGTTGTTTGGGTCAGGGCGCCATGGGCATTGTGTTGCCTTGGTCATTCCAGAGAAACATCCCCATTTCTACTTCCAGGCATCCTTCTTGCAGAGGACAGCTGGTGAGTGAGGGAGTAGCAGCCCCCTAGGCAGGATGGTGTCCATTGCACCATTTGGCTACAGACCAGCAAGTGCCACCTGTTGAAGTGAAAGCCTTGGACGTCCTGCCCAGAAGGACACCGCCCCTGGTGCTTAGCACCATCACTGAGAATGTGCTTCTGAGCCTATGCTTCTCCTCAAAAGAAGTAAAATGTGCCACTTTCCAGAATCTCTGAGGATCTGGGGCCTTTGCATGGGATCCCTGCTGTCTCCATCATTCACCTTGCTTGAGTCCAATAGCCTCCATGGTAAACTTGAAGGATGCCCAAGTTATGACTCTCCTCGTAGGGTACTGGAACATACCGAAATTGAAAGGTGGTCAGGAAGTCAGGGTTTTGGCCAACAAATTGGAAGGGTCTGTCACACTCAGGCCTGTCAAGGGGCCATGCAATAACAGCTGTTCTTCTGTGAAAACTCAGTGACACCCTAATCCTAGATTTAGCTCCCAGTATACAATCAACTTTTAATGTGGAGGAAAAAGGTCTTTATGGTGATGATAGTGGCCAGCCCACAGTTATGGATCTTTGCTCTTACAGCTAAAGTGGGGGTTACTACCTTGTTCCCTTATTCACACCTCTCATCACTGCCCCCTCTGGTTTCCACCTTTAACGCCACCTCCTTCAGGTGGTGTCATGGCCTAGGACCCACTGAGTGCATAGAAGACCCTCCCTACGTAGGCCATTTACCAATGACAGAATTACCTGTGTTGGTCTAGGATCTGCAAGCCATAGTCTGAAACCATCTAGAGACTGTCTTAGGGACTGATGTGCTGGTCTCAAATACTTTGCAATGTTATAAAAAAGAAATTCACAGCATTTGCTCAGAATTTAGAGGTGAAGAGGGCTATACTTGGCATGCCCTGAGGGTCCAGTGAGGCAAAGGCTCTGGTGTGTGTGTGTGTGACATATGGTAATCTGATCTTACAGGAGGCAGCATGGCACTGTGCCAGCTGCAACCCAGCTGTGCTCTTAGCTGTGGCCCTTCTGTTTTCTGGTCTAGTGGAAGGAACAGCAAAACCAACAAAGATGCTTGTGATTTCAAGCGGTATTGTTCAGTAGACCAGCATCGCGGAGAAATAGGTATGGATCTCTGTGCTTTGGATGCACAAGATAAGTGTGGTGGGTGTCACAGCAAGAGTAGCAATTATGTCATCTGTCTTGTCATGGGATGTGAGTATAGTAATTGCAACATTCTTTCCCATCAGTGAAGCTTGTAATTATAGTGCAACTAGCAGGAGTATGTGCTAACTTAGGCTATTATAATCACCTCTTTTACTCTGAAATGCAATGGTAAAATTCCACAGTTATTCCCAGGCTACTGTTTTTTTTCAGTATCTACCATTGTGTGACTCTTAACTGAGGCAGGAGATGAGATACTCAGAGCATTTCATCAGAGCAGCCTTGAGATAGAGCTGGCTTGAGGTTTGCTGAGCAAATAACAGTGAAGAAGTTGGCAATTCCTACCAGAATAAAAATTTTTGTCTTCAAAAGCAAATTGTCCAATGTATTTTTTTAAGGTGGCAGATGCTTTATGGGATCTGGTGATGTCCACAACCTATACTTTAAAGGAAGAAAATCTCCAACCGCAAAAACCAATCTAGGAAGAAAAATCAGTCTACAGCTGGTTAAGAAATCCTCCCACCCAGCCTAGGGAACATTTATAGGTTAAAGCCCTCATGTCACACAGTGGGTCATGCTTCAGGTGTAAGGCACATGAAAACACTTGAAGGCGGCGTGTTTCCTTACCGTTCTGGAGGCTGAGCGGTCTACCTGCGGGGGCTTCCATGCTGCATCATAGCACTGTAGAAGGACAGGTGATTATGGGTCACAGGCAGACAGAAAAAAATCAGGCAAGTTCTTCCTTTAATTTGGGAGCTCACAGCAAGATACCAAACCCATTCTATTGTCATAGCCTTGACCTCTTTACTAACCGGAAGCCCACATGGCCTATCACCTCTTAAGTGTCCCACTTGTAAGTCATGTTACAACGACAATTAAATGGAAGATCCTCTTTGGAGGAACATTCTTACTGTGGAGGTTATGGGTTAGTGGTGATTCTGAGTGCATCTGGAAGATGAACATGCCATGGGTGCACACTTGACCTCAGCCTTGCACACACTACTCAGCCCCAACCCTAGCTTTGCTGTGTATTTGTTCCTGCAGGTCAGGTGTGCACACAGGAACACAGAACTCAAAGGAAAGGAGTCATGAAAAAGCAAATACAGCTATGAGCTGAAATAGCAATGGGAAGAGGGCCTCTAGGAAAAACTTCTTTTCTTGAAAGGAAATTCGCGGCATTAAGTACAGTATCACCTTTGAGAGGCGACAGGAAAACTAGCAGAGGTCTGCTTAGAGATGGCACGGTGAGATGTTCACAGCCCTGTTGTTGGTGTGATGCACATTGGGCTAGAAGGAAGAAACAACACCGGTGGGGAGAGGGATGGTGGCCCCACCCTCTCCCCTCCACTGGACTTTCCCCCAAAGCCCAGCACCTTTGAGCCCCCTCCTATGCATGGCTGTGATATGCTAGTCCACAATGCAGCATCCCCTAGGGAGATGACCCTTCTAGATGGCCCCCAGGATTAAACTGGCTCCATCCAACCACCATGGCAGTGCTACCATGTGAACCATTGAGCTGATCAAGAGGAGGTAAGCTGCCACAATCAGTGATCACTCCGCAGGCTGCTTCCTGCGTGTGGAAGGTGACTGCCCCCATCTCCATCTGGGACATCCCAGGACGTAGTGATTATAATGGTGACATTATTTCTGAGTCTTTTTCCATTCTAGAGGGTAAAAAATCTCACCTTTCCCTGTCTCTTCTTAATTAGCCACGAGGTAAGTACTCAATAAATACTTCCTGAGTGAGATAATGAGGTTGATGGAGGATCCAGGATCAGCTGGAACGTGGCCAGAAGGTGAAATGGATGGGACCTGAGAACTAGAACACTGGAGAGGTGACTGATAAACGACTGAGGTGGGGACAGAGCAGATGGCCTGTTGCCATCACCGCAGCTCTGCACGAGGACTGAGCAGCAGCAAAGACCCCTCAGGGCTGCTAGTGGGTGGGTTCAGTGGCGGTGCTCCCCTGGTGTGGCCCTGGGGAGACCTAGGAGCTTCTGCACCCCTAGGCCTGGTGGGGAGCCAGGGAGGGGGAAGAAAATAAAGACTAAGACTGTCAGGGAGCTGTCGGGGGTGTCCCACAGTCGTGTGCTGAGCATGCAGGCCAAGCTCCTGTTCTCATACATGTCCACCCAGGCTCCCTTCCCTGTGATGTGTCATGGGGTTCCTGCAGGCTTGGTCCTTCCCTCTACGTCTGCTTAAAAAATGACTGGCACAAGTGTCTTTGTCAACCACCACATTGCAAAATTCAAAGCTCCCATTCAACCCAACATTATTTAGAATTTAAAATACTGGCCAGGGTGTTACTAAAGATAGAATCATACACTGTACATGCAAAAGTAAGCTTAGAGGTACCTAACATTCCTAAATTTTACTATTGAGAAAAATAAAGCTCAGAGAAGTTGGATTTCTAGCCCAAGCTCACATAGCTAGCTGAAGTGTGGAGACAGAGCAAGAAGCCTGATGTTCCTTGGTGCCTCCTTCTCTATTCCACTGTCAAATGTAGACTAAGTCAAGATTCACACTGCTCATCTATTTGACTTCTGGTTGATTTATCTGAGGAGAAAAACTTCACTGTCTCTGCTAGAATGGATTACAGGACTTGTGGGTGGGTCTGGGTTTGGAATCAGATGAATCTTCCCAAAATGTTGGAAGATAAAGCAGAAGGGAACGTGTGCGGCCTGCCTGGATGGAGACTGCAGACATTGTCCTATGCACTCATGGAGTGGGTTTGTCTTTCTGGAGGAGAAGACACTGGTGCCTGAGAGGGCCACACAGGCTGCTGTGACTTACCCTCAGGACAGCCCAGCAGGCAGCTGTGTTGGTGCGCAGGCCTTTCATCCATATGGGCAGTGAGTGAGGTCAAGTCAGCAATGCCATCTCCCCTCAGCGACTGCATGTCTGCTGCCACCTCCACCTCTGGACTGGAGCTGGGATAATTTGATGCACAGTTGTCCCATGTTAAAAGTCTAGAGAGAAAATGGGGAAGGTGCTTCCTGGTCCTGAGCAGCTTCTGTATAAGGGAGGGCCACCCCAAGTTAAAAGGTACATGCTTAATGTGGTACACGGTGCAGCAGTGGACAGCAATAAAGAAAAAACTGTCGTGGCAGGAAAATGGGCAGACCTAGAGCATCGTGGTTAGTGACATAAGCCTGACGCACAAAAAAAAGTATGCTTTATTTGTGAAGTACTACTAGGGGAATATAGTCTCTGCACTGTAAGAACACAAAAGAAATAAAAAGAGGAACGCATAACAACAATGTAAATGAAGAACTTAAGGATTAAACAACAGAGACAACAAGCAGAAAAGTTAGGAAACTTGGCAGGGGAAAAACCATGCACTTATGTACATGGGACAAATTAGACAGTGGTCCTAAGAATCCCCAACAGGTTTTTGACACTCAGATTAGCAACGTATAAGACTAAAATCATGCTTGGGTCGCTTGTCATTCTTATCATCTAGATGTGTGCTGCTTCTAATGTAATTTGAATTATTGCTATACTCTTGCTCAAGCAAATGTTTGTTTTAGAAGGAAACAAAGGGCCCAGCAGGATGGCTCAGTGGTCTAAAGTGCCTGCAGGCAGCTGCAGGGACCCTAGTTCTATCCCCGGCACCACATGCTGCGCCAGCCCTGCCCTTAGGGCAGGCTGAGCTGGCCATAAAAATAAATAAACAAACAAAAGTTCTGAAACAAGAAAAAATAAAATAAAATAATAAAAGGAAACAAAAAAGGGTAAAGAGAAAATGAGACAAGGATAAATACCATAGGATTGACAATTTTGTATATGCTTAGATTTCTAAATTTCTGTGTAAAAAAGTGTAACTTTTTTTTTCTTGTTTCAGAACTTTTGTTTGTTTATTTATTTATTTTTATGGCCGGCTCAGCCTGCCCTGAGGGCAGGGCTGGAGCAGCATGTGGTGTCTGAGATCGAACTGTAGTCCCAGCAGCTGCCCAAGCTTTCCTAAGCAGGCGCTTTAGACCACTGAGCCATCCTGCCGGGCCGACAGTTTTATTTTTTTTTTTTTTAATCACATTCTATAGGGATTTATTAAAATGTCAATGATTGATAGAAAATACTAGTTCCATGTTAAGTCTAATGCATTTAATATTTAGAAAGACAGTGATGATAAGCTCAAGTACCTATGTTATAGAGTAGTAGTATCACTAAGCTTCTCTCTTGGAGTGTTAAGAAGCTAAGTTTGCAGACCAAAAATTAGAGAAAAAGAAGGGCTAGAAGGTTAGCCAATATTTTGGTCCTAGCACTTCAAGGTCAGTGAGGACTCAGGACCTAGAGAACCTGTACTGTATCATCCTATAACTTGGTGGTTTCCCAAATTTTTATGCAAGGAGATTAAGGGGCCACAAAGGAAAGGGATCGATGAGGTATAGTGTGCTTAAGGAGAGTCACCTAGAGAGAAAACATTCTCTCAGTCTTTCACAGAGAGCAAACTAGTCAAGCAATGGCCATGACTCGTCTAGATATCTGACACTTGACAAAAGTTGCACAAAACGCTGTACATGGTTTCAAGGTAAATCCTGAGGGGATTTGACTGACCTTGTCAGATAAGAAAATTATATGTTTTGTTATATAAGTCTTGCTTTAATTTGACTTAACCACCAGCAGAAAAGTTTAACCACCAGGCATAAAAAGTAAAGCCATATTAATATGCTGAGCTGTAAAAGGGACAAGTCAACAGCTTCCGACACTGACAATTCTGCCAATAACCCACTACTATTATGGAATATTGGACTATACATGCAACTACTTTCTCTTAGTTCAATGAGAAATATTTGCACCAGTAGTGTTCAGAAAAGTTATGTCTACATCTTACTCTGAACAGCTACTATGAAGACAACAATATGTGGCTGTCCTACTAACATGTTTCAAAACTATCTCAATGTTATTAAAAGTACTTTAAAAAAGAAAAAATGAAGTACTATTAGGGGAGAGGAAGGAGATAAGGGAAAGGAGAGAGAAGGGCACAGCAGGTGATGGGATTGACAGAGAGGGTCAAAGTACGTTACATCCATGTACAAGTCTGCCAGAATAAAACACATACATCTGTAGAACTAATATGCACTAATAAAAGAAAAATACAGGGCCCAGCAGGATGGCTCAGTGGTCTAAAGCATCTGCTTAGGAAAGCTTAGGTGGCTGCAGGGACCGCAGTTAGATCCCCAGCACCACATGTTGGGCCAGCCCAGCCCTCAGGGCAGGCTGAGCCAGCCATAAAAATAAATAAATAAACAAAAGTTCTGAAACAAGAAAAAAATAAAATTAAATAAAATTAAAAAAAGAAAAATAGGGCCCGGTGGGATGGCTCAGTGGTCTAAAGCGCCTGCTTGGGGAAGCTTGGGCGGCTTCAGGGACCAAGGTTCGATCCCCGGCACCACATGCTGCGCCAGCCCTGCCCTCAGGGCAGGCTGAGCCAGCCATAAAAATGAGTGAATAAACAAACAAAGGTTCTGAAACAAAAAATAAATAAATAAAATAATTTTTTTAAAAAAAGAAAAATACATAGTCTTATAAAGCAGCTAAGTGTATGTTATATTCAGGAGAACAAACTATCTTGGTTTAGTAATGATAATGGACTATAGTAAGGCAACTAATAATAATGATACAAATACAGTCACATTGATTTGGCTAGGGACGATCTTCTACAATGCTGTTCAGAAACAGCTTAGTGGAACCATTGTGACATTCTGCATGGGCCCTCTACTCTTGGCCCAGATGGGAGTGCGATAAAGACATTTTAACTTTGTGCAAGTTCCTCCACCCTGTCTGGGTAACCTAGTGTCTCAGGGCAACAAGTGCCAGGCATTGTGTCTTTGCAGCCTGGGCATAGCTATTTTGTGGGCCGTCCTGGGCCTGTCCCCTCTGGCCTGTCCTGGCCCTCTCATGGTCCTGGGTCCTCACTGGATGCACTCTGTGAGCAGGCCTCTATTGGAACCTTTGCTGTGTCCCTGCAGGTGTCCCAGGCAGCAGCAGACCTCCTGGCATACTGTGAAGCCCATGTGCGGGAGGACCCCCTCATCATCCCAGTGCCCGCATCAGAGAACCCCTTCCGGGAGAAGAAGTTCTTCTGTACCATCCTCTGAGGCCTTCGGTGATGGACCACTCCTTGCCTGTAGAAACCTCCTATGAAGACAGTGCATGCTCTTAGACTAGAGAGCCGCCATGGCTGGGCTCAATTCATTTTTTCATTGTATTTGTCATGCTATTGAATTTTTTTCATTTTTGTGTTATTTTCATTCATAGCAAAGAAAATAGCCGTTTTTGTAGCCAAATAACAAATGCGCCATGTAAAACTTTGGGTTTAGGAGTTTACAATCTTTTAAACATTAGTTCTCCAGTTTAAATACATCAAGTTAGTATCAGTGGATAATTTATTCAAATGAAAAATTATACTCAAGTAGTCTTATTGACAGCAATTCTGTATCCAGTGACAGATTGAGGCCCAGCCCAAATGTGTAGGTAGGGTTCCCTCCAGCAGCTCTGAGAGTCCCCATGTGTCGTGTTTGCATCACCCTGTGAAAAATGAATAACTTGCAGGGTGGAAACAGCACAAAACCCTCTGGGCCTCCAGCAGGGTGACCTTTGCCCTCTAGGAACAGACTAGATACTGTCACAGGTCAAGTGTGCTGTCCCCTGGTATGACTGTTGACATAGTTCAGCCTCCGACAGTAAGTGCATGAGTATAGATCTGTTTTTTGTGGGGAGGGACTAAGGCAAGGGGCCTTGATATGGTTTGCCCAAGCTTGTATAGAATAAGCAGGGGAGCAGAGTGTTGGGGCAGGCAGTCTGACTGCAGAGCCCTTCCTGGACTGTGGAGCTGGGGTGCCTTCTAGGCACCTGCAGCAGACAGTCTTGACTACACATTGGGAAGCCAGCATGTTAGTGACACTGGCCCACCGCTGCTCAGTAGCACACTTCTCTACCTACCTTTGCCAGGAGGAAACTTGATGAGCCCATTTGCTGACAATCTCTAGATGCCCCAGGGAAAGGCTGGACCTGCCATTCGTTCTTGTATTCCTAGACGTTTGCATTCCTGCTAGATGCCCTCCTGCCATTCTGATGAAGTCACAACACAGAAGGCTCTGTGTCTAAGTTCATGCTATTGCATCTGTTCAGAAACTGCCTCTGACCCTGTTCTGCCAGAAGGTTGCTGCATCCTGCAGCTCTTCCAGCCTGCAAATGGGGGACAATGGTAATTACCCTGCATTTCTTTCTGGAAGGAAATTGAGGGAAGCTCTGATTATCATTGAAAGCAAACACATGTAGTAAATGCCAAGCTATAATGTTGGGAAGAATATATGGCTTCAAAGATAGCAGTGCTTCATTTGGGTGAAGAACATAAACTTGCCTACAAAGAGGCAAATACAATTTTGAGATCAGTTAACAACTTGCTGGTTGGACAGACAGTTTTACACATTGCCATGCCAGCTGTTTTTGTTGGAAGCATCTTCAGTTTCATGGGCGCTCACTGATGAGACCCAGTGCAGTAAGAGCTGAACACTGCAGGAACACATACAACTTCCAGTCCTCCTGTGGTTTGGGTTGTGACCAAGATATCCTAATTCTGTGATCTACATTATTGTCACTAACCTGCTAATACAAAGCACAGTCCACGAAAGCACGAGGCATCTGTTGCAGGCCATTTCCACCTTAGGTCAAGTTTATGGGCCTGGCCTGTGGGATATGTATTCCTCTGATCAGCAAGGTCCCATGTAGTGAACCCATCTGCCTCATGGGCTGCCTGCCTTGAATGACTTGTTATTTTGTGTTTTCCTCATGGTTTCATGATCTGCCCATCCTGCTAGGGGGATGATACTCTGATATAATGCATTTAGTGAAATGTAGTACTTGCCTCGCACTGTGGAAGCTGAGTTAGGAAGGCATCACTGTTTCTCAGGCACCTCCTTTCCAGCTTGATTCCTTAGACAAGTGGTCAGGGACCCAGGCAGACTACTTGAACCTCCTGCTTGGTGCCATGAGTCTAGAGCAGGTAACACAGAAATGAAGGATTCTGTTTCATGGCAATCACAGTGGCCCAGGGTGGCATTGTCTGGCAGGTGAGGTTCTAAAGCTGGTGGGCCAAGGGAAGGGCATCTAGGGATAAGATGGCAGGGCCCTTTGACGATCATCCTGGCCCCCAGAGCAAGCTTCCCCATCATGTCTCCCTGCAGCTCCCTTCTAGCTTTCTGTTGATGCTGTGGCTGCCAAGCTCCACCAAGTAAATTCTTTATTCTTCCATGAAATTGCCTGCATTGAACATAGGTACCATATGACCTAATGTTTCCACCCTAGGTATGGACCCTACAAAAGTGTACCCATGCAATTCACCAAAAGAAACGTGCTCAAGTGTTCATAGCTGCAGTGTTCCAAACATCCCTAACTTATAAACCCACATGTCCACAAGGATAGTCAGAAGAGGAATCCTGTACACCCAGGGTGATGAATAGTCTGCACATCCCCCACAATAGCGCACGCAGCGAGATGAGGCCCCTAGGGACCCAGGTTACTTCTAAGGGTCAGTAACACAAAGGAAGCCGGGTGAAGTTTCTCGAATGTTCCATTCCTTAATCCAGTTGCCTGTTATCCAGTGTGTTTAGATTGTGACAGTTCTCTCAGCTGTATATTTTTCAGTCTGGGTGCTCCTCTGTATGTTATACTTCAATAAAAGGATGAGTTTTGTGCCTACCACTCCTGAATCCTACTGTTACCTATTTTTTTTTCTTTTTTGGCATTTTGCTTGACTTTAGCCCCTCACAGATAACATCATTCACATGACATTGATCATAATATTAGTGGAGCATTTGAAGAGTGCTTGGAACACTTTGGATGACAAATATATATAGTCCACAGCTGTCTGAATGGAGAACAGGCTGCAGGGACCTTCTATGGGTAGGACATGGGAGTGTCATGCTGTGGCATTTGGGGGGAACTGAGGAGCCCTGCTGAGACTTCACACTGGATGACTGGGATGACATCTGTGCCTTCCTACCTTCTGATCATCACTGGACAGGGTCCAAGGAGGTTACCCAAAGGGGAAATGGAAACCTCCACTCTCTCAACCCCAAGGAGTAGGATTGGTGACTCTTGCCACAGAAAGCATTCCAGTACATATCAATAAAAGGACGTAGGTCTATTGGGCAAAATCAGAGCAGTCCACACACAAGCGCACAGGCACTCGGTGAGATGCATTATGTTCTGTGGCTGGTGTATTTATGTGCTAGGGTGTCCTCAAGATGGCTGACGCAGGATGTGTGTTCCTTGGGTTATTTATCACCTACCTAGTGGCTGTCAGACTAGCTGTGAGTGAGCTGAGTTAATATGCAAACTGTTGGCATGTGTTTGAAGTCTAGAAATGTGATACCCAGGGGCTGGGGAGGTAGCTCCATGGTACAAGTGTCTGCCTGGCTAGTGCACAGTCATGAGTTTGAACCCCAGTCCCGAGAAAAAACAAAAAGAAAAAGAAAAAAGAAAGAAATGTGATACCCTGTTAATAGAGCTGCTCCCTTACAGATGGAAGTCTGTAGGTTTTATGGCTTTAGGATTAGAAGAAAACCATGGGCCTAATCTTTAAAATTCTGTAGGAATAAGAAGGCTGGAAGAAAAACAGGCGAAGGGGTGGAACAGGCGTTGCAGCTTGGGTGACCGACTGTCAGTGCTGCAGTTATGAAATGACAATTTCTTCTTCTCCTCTCTCCCTATCCCATCCACCCTCAGGCTGGATGTTGGGCAGGAAAAGCAAGTGAGACACACAGCCCTCCTCTCTGTGCCCTCCCTGGGTTCAGCCCACGTCTACTCGCTGTGTGCCCAGCTCTCGGCTCCTCTCCCACTCCTAGTTCCACATGGCCCCTGCCATGCTCACAGTTCTGCCATGGTCCTTCATGGGATGATCACAGTAGCTTCACACTGGGACCCCACAATACAAGTGTGGAGGGCTGGCTTTGATTCTCAGCTCCAGCTTTGCTGAACACCAACAGGAAGCTGGTGGCAACCACCCTCCATGGAGGTGTGCTGGGAGCAGAGCAAAGGGCAGAGGGCCTTTGTTCCGGGGACTGTGCAAGTCTGAGATGAAATAAGGATCACAGCTGATGTTTTACCCTGAGATGAATATGGACAACAGATTAGACAGGAGCTGCTTGCACTTCCACCTGCTCAACTCTTCAGATAGCAAGAAGGTACTAGATGAGGACAGGTTTCTTTGTGATACTGAGGATTGGCCCAGAGCCTTTGTAGAAAGTTGCATCCTGGGCCTTTATTTTTACTGTGTGCCAGTGTCTTGCTAAGTCACCAGGTTGGCCAAGATGGGCTCAAACTTTCCATGCTCCTGCTTCAGCCTTGTAGAGTCCTGGAATTACCACTCCAGCCAGTGGATAGATTTTAGCAAGTAACAGAAGGAAGTTCCCTGCCCCATGTCTGGGCACCATCACCCCGTCCCCAGAACCCGGGCCCAGAGCAGCAACATAGAGGATCACCTGGTGTCTTCCCAGTTCTCCTGCTTCTGAAGGTCAGCATGGATGAGCAGGGATGGCTCCCTCTGGCCATAATCCAGTGATTATTTGATTTCTAACCAAACTCCTACACTTGATTCTGCTGGAACAAACATAATTTGTGTACCTGTAACACTTTCAAACTAATTTATGGGGATCAACCATATGCTGGTGTTGTTCTGACCACTTCCCTTCACAGCTGTCTTAGTGACCCCCGGCAGCTCCAAGGCCCTGGGTGCTCTGCTCTCTGCTTCCCCAGTGTGTCCCTCAGCACCATGTGTTCATCCACGCTGCCATTATTCAAACTTGCCTCATTTGCCATCATCGCTGCTGTCACAGGGACTTTGCATCTGCCAGGCCTGCTGCCATTCTCTGCAGGTTCTTCTCATTTTACAGGCCTTGAAGGCGCACGTGTTCTATAGCCTCTCTGACCAGGCCAATCTATTTTGAGGCCTACACCATGAGGCCTGTATTGCTGCTGTCATTTTACATTTTTATTGTGATTACCTAGTGGGGAGCACCTCCCTCACTGTGCTGCAATCTCCAGGAGAAAAGGTACCTTGGCTGTGCTTTGTGATTGCATCCCTAGCCCTGCTAAGTCCCTGTATTTGAATCCAAATCAGTCCACCACCACCACCACTATGCTGCCTATTGTCGCATCTGGGGGTATAAGAGCCAGAAGGCCCCCATCTCTTTCACTGCTCCATCAAAGAGAAAAAAGCTGCTAGGAAGCCAGGAAACAGTACTATTGGCTTTGTAGCCTTGTTGCGCTTTGTTGCATCTTAAAAGCCATAGATCATCGGTGTGCTATAACTGCCCACTCCCGCTGTGTGACTGGGCACTAGTTTAATTGTGGTAATTAAGGCCAAGGGAGGGCTGCCTCAGGGTAAGAAGTGAAAGAATAGCTTGAAAAGGAAAGAAGCATCCCACTGGGCACCACAAAGGTAACATTAGTGAGTTTTGCTCCTGCCTGATGCCCATTATAAGGAGTAGGGGGTACTGAAGCGTTTCTTCAAAGTGAGAGACCTGTTATTTACTGTGGCCAGGTGTGTGAGTAAGTGTTCATTCCCTGATTTTTCTGTCCAAATTATTTGATAAAGTCTGTATTGTAGTTTTTTTACATTTTTTAAAATTATATTTTACTTCATTTTTGCTCTTAGGTTAAATTAGACTTCATTCAACTCAATTTTAAGTATAAACCACTCCCTGGGGCAGAAGAAAGGCAGCTATTGTCCTGAATAAATTCAAGGCTTCTAGCAGCTGCCTCATCTAATCATTGGTTACAGTCCTTTGTGGTGGTACACATTTGTAATCTCAGGGAAGGGATTTACGTGGGAGGGGATGCATGCTGGGAGGTTGAAGCAGGATTGCAAGTTCAAACCCAGCCTGAGCAATTTCGTGGTTTTGGAAGACTGTCTCGAAAGAAAGAAACTAAGGGGGAGGAGGGGGAGGGGAGGAAAGGGGAAGGAGGGGGAGGGAGGGAGGGAGCTGGCGTTATAGCTCAGTTGGAAGGCCCTGCATTCAATCCCCAGTACACAAAGAGACAGAGACAGGACAGAAACAGACAGCACCATTGGTTGCTTTGCTTAGTCTCAGTTCTTACTGATCTAGTTGGAAGTGCATATTATGCTTTAGTTATAATTACAAGGAAACCAGAACATGTAAAAGGAAACAAGATACTCTGCGCTGTGGGCAAATAATGATTGAACAAGGAGACGCTTGGGAGACCAAAAAAAAAAAAAAAAAGCCAGAATGAGGGAGGATCTGGGTATCAGAGTGGAGTGAGACTCAGGTTGCAATCCTGCCCTGCCGTGTTCTAGCTTTGTCACTGTTCAAAGCTTCCTCTTGTAGAATCACAGTGACCAAGGCAGCTCACTCTTGCCAGACAAGCACTTATTCTATTGAGCTATTTCCCCAGCCCCTGGAAAACTATAATTTAAAATTGGATCTTCCTCCGGGGGAATGCAGCTTCACTACACTGAAAGCTCAGTCTTCTTACTTAGAAAAGTATCCTTTCAATTTCACGAAGTTTCTGCCCTTTTCCTGTGCAATGGTAAATGATTCTCTTCATGAGGAAGACACTTGCACTGTCCACCTCTCTGCTTTCTTCTTTTCCCTGTTGCCTTCCATGATGAGACTCTTCTTTCTCTGCCTCCTCATCCTTGTCGTAGTCCTCTCCTTCTGCTCCTCACTCTCCTCTTGTGGGTCAGATATTTCAAGTTCCATGTGGGACACGGGCTGGGCTGGGGTTCCCTCTCCCCTGCAGCAGGGGCCAACCAGGACCTCCATCCCCAGTGGAGGAGCGCAGGATCCCAACCTCAGCGTTGACTTCTCCAGCAGTCAGAATAGAATCATTTTTCTCTTCTGGAGAACTCACTGCAAAATCATTTCTAATGGTTTGAAAGACACAATAAGCCTGTGAATTGGGCTCTGGGCCTGTGCTTATCCCTGGTGTGTCACCTTTTGCCCCACTGACCTCTGTCCTCAAGGAAACAGCAATATTAGTAGGAACCAGGCCAGGGATATAGTGCAACATCACAGCCCCTGCCTGGCCTGGCAAGCATAAGGTTCTGAGTTCAATTCCTGGCTTAAAGAAAAAAAAAAAAAAAAAAAAAAAAAAAAAAATATATATATATATATATATATATATATATATATATATATATGTATGTATGTATGTATAGGGGCCCGGCAGGATGGCTCAGTGGTCTAAAGTGCCTGCTTAGGAAAGCTTGGGCAGCTGCAGGGACCGCGGTTCAATCCCAGGCTCCACATGCTGCACCAGCCCTGCCCTCAGGGCAGGCTGAGCCGGCCATAAAAATAAATAACCAAACAAAAGTTCTGAAACAAGAAAGAAAAACACATAAAATTATTTTAAAAAAAATATATATATATATGTATATATATTCCTGGCTTAAAGAAAAAAAAAAATATATATATATCTAGAGAGATAGACTCATATATATGTGTGTGTGCATTTATGTTTATGTTTATATTATTTATATTTATATTTTAACACGGGCAAGTGGTTTCATTTTTTTTAAAGAATTTTTATTTTATTTTATTTTTTCTTGTTTCAGAACTTTTGTTTATTTATTTTCATGGCCGGCTCAGCCTGCCCTGATGGCAGGGCTGGCACAGCATGTGGTGCTGGGGATCGAACCGCGGTCCCTGCAGCCGCCTCCTAAGCAGGCGCTTTAGACCACTGAGCCATCCCGCTGGGCCCCAGGTGGTTTACATTTCAACCCAGCTCACCAAATGGGTACCCTGACAGACAGAGGGCATACACCTCCTCAAACAGTCATTTTGAGGACAGCCACGATCACAATGAAAAGCCCCAAGCTTAGGCCATAATGAGCCTTTCCCATGAGGCTCTATTCTGAGTATTGGTAAATTCTGCCTGATAAAGCTTTTTATGCCTCTCACTGACACATAAGTCAGCGAAGCTACAACGTACCCCCTAGGCACAATGAAATGAGGTCCCTATTCCCCTCTTTGGAGGTCCCCCATAGGATCCCAAGAACACATCCTGACCAGTGGCATAGGTGAGAATCAACTCTGTAGTTTCAAGTTTGAAAACTTCACAATTGCTGTTTGCAGGGACAGTGATTATAGTGGTTTGATCCAAGTATTTGACACCTCTATGAGGGAACCACAGTATTCACCCAAAGGAGCAGACCACAGCCTGCCTCTGCAGACCATCACCTGGCCTGAGAACTACCTAGTTCTCAGAATTAAGCAACACTACTTTTCATAGAAAGTCAGCACACCACTTTCTACCTGTCTCCTTCAATTGCCACTCTGACAAGTATTGAATCCATGCTGCCTCAAAAGACCACAGATTGGGCCCTGTTATGGTTTATGTCTAGTTGCCCCCCCCCCAAAGTCTCATGCAATCATGAGGTGGGGACTTCTAGAGTTTGAGACTTTTGATTCATGATCCCTGGGATTATGTGTTTTAGTATTGATGGGACTATGGGTCTTAGTACTTCTGAATCTACAGGTGTAGACTAAGGCAGATAGGCTGAGCCTGAACGTAATATAAAGAGAAACAGAGAGATAGACTCAGGCTGTTGCTCTGCTGCCCTGTTTGGTTAGCTGCCTCTGTCGCCACTGTTGCTGTTCTGCCACCATGAACTGCTGCTCTCTGCCATGTGCCTCTCTGCCTTGGAGCTAGCCGAGTATGGACTGAAACCTCCAGTAACTGTGAGCTAAATAAACCTTTCCTTCCTTCATTTTGGGTGTAGGGTGTTTGTCCCAGCAGTGAGAGAAAAGTAACTGAGACAGGCCCCGTGCTACCATGCCAAACCCTGTGGAACCTAGAAGGGCAGGGAGAGAAGGGTGGCTGGTGTGCTCAGCTGCTGTCCCACTTGATGCTGGTGGATGTGGCTCTAGGCAGCATCCAGATCCCCTCCAAGGGCCGGGCTGTCTTGGCCACTTCAGCCTCCTGTAAACAAATTACCTTGGCCTGGGTGGTTTATAAACAACAAGCAAGCAAATGTGGATTTCTCCCATTTCTAGAGGCTGGAACCCCGAGATCAGGTGCCTGTACAGCTGGGCTCTGGTGAAGCCCCCTGTTCTCACTGCATCCTCATCTGGTAGGGAGCAGAGAGAAGCAGACCTTCTCCAGACCTTTCTGTGGGGGACACCAAACTGACCTCATCCTAATTACCTCCCCAAGACCTGCCTCTCACTCCCATCACACTAGGGGATAGAGGCTCCACATATGTCTTTGGGGGACACACATTCTATCCCTCCAGGAGTTCAGCAGTGTTCAGGCACAAACCATTTGCTTAGCTATTGTTATGAGCTAAATTCTGCCCTCCCCCAACTCACGTACTAATGTTCTAAACCCTTGGTGTCTCATAGTATGACTATCGTGGTCTGGGCATGGAGCTGCATGCTGTAATCCCAGGATGCAGGAGACAGAAGCAAGAGAATCGCTGCAAATTCAAAGCCAGCCTGGCTATATAATGGACCCAAGCCCAGCCTAAATCATATAGCAAGATACTATTAAAAAAAGTACCCCCTGGGCCCGGCAGGATGGCTCAGTGGTCTAAAGCGCCTGCTTAGGAAAGCTTAGGCAGCTGCAGGGACCGCGCGGTTCGATCCCCGGCACTACATGCTGTGCCAGCTCTGCCCTCAGGGCAGGCTGAGCCGGCCTAAAAAATAAATAAATAAACAAAAAGTTCTGAAACAAGAATGAATGAATGAATGAATAAATAAATAAATAAATACATAAAGTACCCTGGGTTGAGTGCATAGCACAGTGGTAGAGCACATGCTTACCTTGCAAAAGGCCCTGGGGTCAGTGCCAAGAAGCATGCAAGAGGGAGGGAGGGAAGGAAGGTAGGGGAAAAAAAAGGAAGGAAATGAAGATAAGAAAAAAAGACACTTAGAGAGATAGCTCATTTAAAATGAGGTCAAATGCATGGAGCATTCTCCAGGCTGTTTGTTGTCCTTATTTGAAGCAAAGATTAGGCCACTGGCCCACACAGAAGGATGACCGTGTGACAACACAGAAAAGTCACCATCTATAGGCCAAGGAGAGTGGGCTCAGAATGCACCAACCCCTCCGGCACCTTCATCTTGTACTTCCAGTCTAGAGAGAAACAGGATGTTGCTATGAAGGCCCTGGCAAACTAACAAAACCACCACATCTTCATGCTTCTTTGGCACCAGGCCATCCTCTAAGTACTTCATGAGTGTCACTTCATATCCTCCAAACAACCTGTGGGCCTGAGACTGAACCATTGTGGAGATGGGGAGATAAGATAAGGCCCAGGAGAGCAAGTGGTTGCATTGGCACACAAGCAGTGACAGGCAAAGCTGGCACACAGGCAGTCTCATGCCAGAACATGGCTGCTAAACACCAGGGTTCAAATGGAAAGAGGGAGTGCTGATCAGGGGGACTGGAGGTGTTTGAGGCATTGTGGAGTGGGATGCTGAAGGATCTTGCAGGCCGGCAGCCATCCAGGGGTAGGGGACTTGGAAACAATCACCACTGGACAGGGTCAGAAAGCCAGGCCCTTGGGCCGGGCAGGATGGTTCAGTGGTCTAAAGCGCCTGCTTAGGAAAGCTTAGGCGGTTGCAGGGACCGTGGTTCGATCCCTGGCACCACATGCTGCACCAGTCCTGCCCTCAGGGCAGGCTGAGCTGGCCATAAAAACAAACAAACAAACAAAAGTTCTGAAACAAGAAAAAAAAAAAAAAAGAAAAGAAAAAAGAAAGAGAGCCAGTCCCAGGGATCACAATGGATCTAGAGTCACATGATGAGCAGGGAAAGCCAGAATGCGTCAGAAAGGCATATGGGATGGAGACCATTCTAGAAGCCCAGCCCCAAAAACTGGCCACACAGTGAGCCAGAGAGCACTATCCTGGACCTTCAGGGCAGAAGCCACAGGAGAACAGGAGTGGGCTGTGGTCAGAGCATAGCACATCCTCAGCCAGGTGACAGCTGCTGCTTCCCAAATGGCCTCATTGAAAAGAGGAGGTGGGGCTGGAGAGATAGCTCCGAGGCACAAGTGCCTGCTGGGCAAGTGCAAGGTCGTGAGTTCGAACCCTGGTCCCACAAAAAAAGAAAAAAAAAAAAAAAAAA